>JAOTRH010000023.1:12709051-12731425 GCA_034768845.1 Heliamphora exappendiculata | reverse complement strand
GTAGTTCATTTTTGTGCAATCCAAGTTAGATAATTTTAGCAACTTAACATGTTTGTTCTTTTAACTAAAGTATGCTAGTTTAGATTATTTAAACAATATTGCATGCGGGTATGTGTTTCATGTATCTTTTAGATAGAAATTGCATATTATAGAATTTAAGATTTATTTTTTACACTTATTTATTTTGGAGTGTTATGTACATATTTTATGTATTTTCTATACTTGATTTTAAATGTTCTCTCTTCACTCCCATTTTTTTTATTTGCATGCATTTGAGAAATCACATTAAAGAACCAATCATGATTAGTAGAGACCAACCTTACGATTGGGCGAACGGCCTAACACATTTCCCGATTCATACCATAACCCCCGAATCCTTTTTATTTGGTTAACATTTTCAAGATCAATAGCCAATTTTGTTTTTATTAATTTTTCTCAAAAACTAAGTGGCGACTCTATTTTCAACAAAATGAATTTTCAAAACTTTGTTTTCAATATGTTAAAGTATTTATCAAAATATTTTTAAATTTTCTCATTTTTAACCCCTAAATCCCAAAGCCACAGGCGGCCGCTAAGTTGTCAACGGTCATATCACGGTTTTGGGGTTTTAAGGGGCTGTTTTGGGAGAGGGGTGGGGGGTTGTGCGTTTTTATTTTAATTTTTTTTTTTTAGTATGCTTATTTTATTTGTGTGTTTAGTCCACGTGATTATTTTCTTTTTGTGTTATTAGCTTCGTGTGTGTTATTTTCAAAAAGATTTTTTAGCAAAAATAATTTTTCTTTAAAAATAATTTTTCTTATTTTGTGTGTGTATTGTTCTAAAAATAATCTTGAGGGTTTTTAAAAAATAATTTTAAAATCTTGAGTGTTTTTTCAAAAATGCTTCAAGAAAATTTTTGTGTGTGGTATTCTTTCCGAATAAATTTAATTTTAAGCCGTGACTTGACTTTTAATTATTTTTATCCCGTGCTTCGTTTCAAATTTTTAAGTCTCGATTCGACCTATTAATTCGTAATTTCTCCTCCTGGTAAATTTAATTTTAAACCGTAACTTGACTTTTAATTATTTTTATCCGTTGTTTCGGCCCAAATTTTTAGATCTTGACTCGACCTATTAATTCATGGTCCCTCCTTCCGATAAATTTAATTTTAAGCCGTGACTTAGCTTTTAATTATTTTTTATCCCGTGCTTCATCTTGAATTTTTAGGTTTTGACTCGACCTATTAATTTGTAGTTATCTTTCTCGATAAACATAGTTTTAAGTCTTGACTCGGTTTTCAATTATTTTTACCTCGTGCTTCGTTCTGAATTTTTAGGTCTTGACTCGACTTATTAATTTGTGATTGTCTCTCCGGATAAATTTAATTTTAAACCGTGACTTGACTTTTAATTATTTTTATCCCGTGCTTCGTCCCGAATTTTTAGGTCTTGACTCGATATATTAATTCATGGTTCTCTCCAAATAATGATGGTTTCAAAGTCCTGACCCGACTTTTTAGTTATCCTTACCCCATTATCATTTCGAATTGTTAGCTTTTAACTCGACCAATCAGTTCGTTGTTGCCTGTTCGGTTAAGATCATTTCTAAGATCTTGACTCAATTCTTTTAATTATTTTATTCCCAACCGAGTTCTTAGATCTTACTCGATCTTTGACTTGTTTGTTTGCGCTCGCTTTAGATCTTGACTCGATCTCTAGGATTTGTTTGATCATACCAACATCTGTATTATGTTTTTTATTTTACATCCTTGCATTTTGACATAAAGTCTGATCCCCAACAAAAGGGTACGTAGACAGCACGATGAAAATTCGAGTACGACCAACATCATATGCGTACTTGTATATTTGTGACCTAAGATTGACTGCTCGATCAAATGGATGTTGTCTCTAGATCTTTGATATAACTTGCATCACGCGTTGCTATGCAAGTTATATCAAAGAGGGGCAACCGTAGACACCCCAATTTAACTTCGCCTAATCTTAGATGAATTCGATAATGAAAACGATTGGAATAGTGCCTCAGTACGATCCTCGAAAAATTATTCAAGCTCAGTGTTTGAATTCAATCATCAAAACTTTCAAAATAATAAAATCTTTTTGAACCACCAACTCCAATGTAGCGACCGTCAATAAAACCCTTTGAAAACTTTCACTTTTTGTGGCGACTGCCAATAGAATTTCTTGGAAACACTAGCCCAAAGTGGCGACCGCCAACTTGCATTGTGGCGACTGTCAATAAAAGCTCTTGGAACCTTTTCAAATATGGTGACCGCCAACTCCTAACCTAGCGACCGCCAACTTCAAATGGCCTGACGTATCCCAGAACACGTCAACATCTCATTGGTTGAAAATTTCTATAAATACCGTACCCCAGCGTACATTTTCATGACAGCATTTTAGAGATAGAAGCTCTGTCGAGTCGCCGAGCAATTTCGAGGCCCGACGCCAAAATCCTGCCAAAGTATCGAGAGCCGAGTCCTCAATACCGAAGTTCGAAAACCCTAACTTGGCTCTTGAGGATTGGATCCTTGGCATCATTCCCCGATTCAAGGATTCCTTAACAATCGATGTATTTTGTTTGGATTCACGATCTTTCTAACTCAATTCCCTCTCTTTTGGAGTGATCGGATTAAGTTCAATTTCAATTCGCATATTTCTTTCGTTTATATTATTAATCTTGTTTATTATTTAATTTGCCTCATATAATTTAGTCACTTTAATTAATTTATTAGTTTACACATTCACAATAAGCACATTGTTACTTTTTATTAATTCATCAATTAAGTGCTAATATGTTTTAACAATTACAACTTATTACTGTTGTTAATTGTTATAATAACACGCTTATATTTATGTGAATGTAGTTTTCAATACTGCATTCACATTTGATTTAAATAGTTGTACTTATTTTTTTTTATAATTAATTTAACATTTTTTTATTAGCATTAGTTTAATGTTCCTTTATTAGTATTTTTTTTTTCTTTTTTTCTAACATTAGTTTAATGTTCTAGCATTCATTTTCTTGTAATATTAATTTTTTTTTTCTAGCAATTCTTTTTCTTTTCTTTTATTTTTTCTCTTATTATTAGCTTTAATTTTCTTGTAATGTTTCATTCTTTTTTCTTTCTTTTTTTTTTATTGTTAGCTTTATTTTTCTTTTCTTTTGTTCTTTTTTTTTCTTTTAATGTTAGCATTATTATTTTTTTTCATAGTACTTATTTTATTTTTTTCAATTTATTAAACCCAAAAATCACAAAAAAAATTTTAAATTAATTTTTATCTTTAAATGTTAATGTCAATTTTCTCTTATTATAGTAGTTTAATTCTCTATTATTTTCTTTTACTTTTCTTCTCTTTTGTTTCATTTAAAAAAATATATAAAATAAATAGTTAAAGTTTCTTTAGTTTAATAGCACTTTCTAATCTTTTTATTTTAACTTTATTTTGTAAACTTTTTCTTTATTTTCTTTTTCTTTAATTTTTAGGTATTCTCTTATCATTCTTTTTATTTTAGTTACTTTTATACAATTTGATAACATGCATGATAGTTTTAGAGAATGCTTCGTTTATTTTATTTGAAAGTATGTTTCAATTAGTTTAAAATTTTGATAATATTATTAGCAAAGCTCACGTTCATTTTTAGCATATTTGATTTTAAAGACTTTTAGCATATTTTTGTTCTTTCATTTAAATGATGATAGTTTAGATTATTTTTTTATGAAATTGCATACGAATGTACTCCATGTATCCTTTAGTTAGAATTACATGTCATACGACTTAGAATTTTACCCCTTCATTTGTTTTGTTTTAGTGTTCTATATGCATATGTTATGTATTTTTTATATTTAATTTTAAATATTTCCTCTTTACCTCTATTTTTTTTATTTGTATGCATTTGAAAATTTTTATTAAAGAACCAATGATGATTAGTAGAAGTCGACCTTACGGTTGGGCGAACGGAGTGCCTAACACCTTTTTCGATTCGTACCTTAGCTCTCAAACCCTATTTTTCTGGTTAAACATTTTAAAGATCAGTATTCATTTTTGTTTTTCTTGATTTTTCTCAAAAATTAAGTGGTGACTCTATTTTCAACAAAAATAAATTTTTAAAATTTAGCTTTAAAGGTATTAAAATATTTTTCAAATATCTTTTGAATTCTCATATTTTTTACCATTTTCAAAAACCCAAAATTCCGACGCCACACTAGCCATCTCAATTCGATGTGATAATAAAATTGTGATTGATTTAGTAAAGCAAACACATTCAAATAAGAAAATGAATAGACACATATATATGAGATACAAGCCTGTAAGAAGCATGCTAAATAAATATATAATATCTCTAAATTTTGTATAATTTGAACTCAATATTGCTGATCAACTTACTAAAGGGTTATCTAGGAATGTAGTCCTAGATTTGTCGATGGGAATGGACCTAAACCTGCAATGAAGTCACTTAAGGAGGTAACCCAACCTTTGTGATTGAGAATCCCATGAAAGAGGTTCAATGGGTAAAAATAATCCATACTGCATGACTTATAATTCTAGCATTTTTTATAAGGAGACATCTTACTTCTACTCATTCCTAAGGCAAGTATGCTGATGAAATATGACGTTTAAGAAGGATTACATCCTAAATGAGATTGAGGAAAGAACACTCTTGCAGAATACTAGTCATATGTATCTTTGGAGGCTCACCTAAATGAGAGCAACGTCGTGAGACCGCGACATTGATAATTGAATTGTTATCTTAGAGCACTCACTAGAATCAAAATCCAGAGCATAGCCTATAATAGTGATAACCCACAAATCAAATCTAATATCGATGTTGTGTGTATGACACGTTGTACTTTGACTCAAAAGGTTTAATTCAAGACATAGTTCACTATGATTTTTCAGAAAAAAACAATTAACACTAAGTGAGCTTCAAGTCCAGAAAACACCTACATCTATTACACAGTATAATAGTTATCAAATACTTTTTTCTATTTTTTATATATGTATAGATATATTTATTTATTTATTTTTGTTGTTTTGATTTGTTTTATTGAAGTTTTGAAATTGCGAGGGATTGTTGTGTTTTTTTTTAATTTCAAAACTTTCCAATGGTTCTTAAGCCTTCCCAACCTTTGTCTAATGGTTCATAAGCTTTTTTTACCGTTTATCCAACAATTTATCCAACGGTTAATAAGCCAAAAGATGTGACCTTTAGTTTATGCCTTTTTCAAAAGGCAGATGTTGGTCTTTTGAAGGAAACTTCTAATTTTGGATTTGATTAACTTGAAAGTGAACGAATCTCTCTCTCTTGTTTTTCTTTTACATATTATTTTTGGACAATTTTAATTATTAACGCGGGTTCATATTTTTACTAGTGTGCGTAAGTATTAAGAGGCATAATCGTGATTTGAGTTGAACTTAAGATTGTACATTGTTCGTCAAAACATTTGCGTATGGAGACAATTACAGTCTTAGGACAACAAAATCGTGTCTTTTCTATCACAGGTCAATTATTCTTGTTTATTTAATATATTTATTTTTTTATATATTTTGTTTAGTTTAATTTTATTAGTTACAATGCAAATTTATTGTATATATATTTAATATACAGTAAAGAAATTAATAACAATGACAACAAATTAGACATAATGACTCACTTTTGTTGGATGGTTAGAAAATAAAAAGTGACACTTATAATATAAGTTGCGAGTATTTATTTTTCGTGAATATCACCTAACATCGCTTACATCACTAAGTCTTGACTCATTGGTCTCTATCGTAAAAAAAAAAGTATATGTAAAAAAACATGTGAAAAAAATTAATTAATTATAACAAGATGTCAAATAAATGGACTTTCAAAAAAAGTTTTAAACAAAAAACTTTTAAAAAAAACCTACACCAAACAAAGACAGGTGAGTTACTTTTATCCTCTACTTACACAATCAAAATGATTCAATATTATTCTACTAAAATATTTTTCACTACATTATTAAATAAAATCATTACATAAATAATACAATATAATATTTTAAAATTACCGAATAATTACTCCACTCTAATGGGACTTGAGACGAGATTGTTGAAACTGGCACGGAATCCTTAAAAAATGTAAAAATGTATATAGCTTTACTTCACAAGTGAAGAAAATGTTTTCAGTAATTCGAATTCATAATACTCAAATTGTAATAGGACACCGTTATTGTTGCGTCAAGGTCGCCCAAACACAGTATCCTTTGTTTTTATTATATTTTATTTTTATTTTTACTTTACATGCTAATGCAAGTTTCGATAATTTCGTATCTCAAAATTCTTACGTGAAGAAATATAAGAATTAGACTCTGAAATTATTATTGTCGCCTCGTTTAACAACTTAACTTTAAATTAATTTTTTTTTAAAATCACTTTAAACTAAATAAAAAAAAATTCGTTTAGTAAAATTTTAGAGACAACTTTAGGCCGAAAAATAATAAGCCAAAAGACAAAAAACTTAACTTAAAATAATTATAATTTTTTAAATTTTATTTTTAAATAATTTTATATCAATACGATCTTATTTTATAAATTTTGACTAATAGACTTTAAAAACCTTTGAAATGTCCAACGAAACTTTTATGATTCCAACTATCGTCTTATAGTGCTCACTAATTAAAGCATTTATACAAAAACCAAATTGATCAAATATTGTAAATATTTAAAAACTATCTCTAAAATATACTCATCCCCGCCCAACTCTTTGCTACTTTCTCGATATTTTTTCCCCATTCCCGCCCCGATCAAACAGGGAACGAGGACAGGAATGGAGAAACTTATCCCTGACTCCGTGCTGTCCTATTGTCATCCTTATTGAATACTCCTAAATCGGCATTTAACACTTTTTGAACAAGTCTTGGTTAAAACATATAATTTAAAATATTACACACTTTTTTGGCACTTAACGGACACTTCAACAACTCTTCTTGAATTTTTTCATTGTAACAATATTTTGTATTCTTCAACACCCAAATTATGCACACTCAATAATTTGTGAACGTTTATAAGAGAAAATATTTTGAAATTTTTAATTTTATTAGTGGTATTTTTATATTTTAATTATCACTTAATATATAGATTTAACATATAATAAATATATAAACAATAAATTTTTAATGTGTCTTGTCTTTTAAAAAAAATTGATATGACGGTGCATCCGTGTGTCTATGCTACTTAATGCTACTTAAAGTCTTAGACAAAAACAGTTAGGCAACTGGACCTCTTAGTTAATTTCTCAACAGGAGAGAAGCTCGGCCCATCCAAGAATCCTACAAGATCATATAGTTCTAACCAGAGCCAAAAGCCTATATAGGCTTCCATATCTGAATGTAAATAAACTTCAATAGCAACCATTAGATTTGAGAATCAGTCCATAAAGTTTGTCATTGCACTCACAAATGTACGCAACTAAGAAGAACAGACAAATGATCAGTTGCATAGAGACTGAGCTTCAGGAAGGGATTACCGGAAGCAGACCGATCTCAATCTCTCCAGCGATGGCCGCAGTTAGGGTTGCAGCAAACAAAGAACAGCGTCATACCTTCTTCTCCCCTCACAGTCGCCTGCAAATTTATCACAACCAAATGAAAATTAAAAGGACAAATGATCAGAATAACAAACAACAATCCTCACCGATTGGGTACCTAAGGAGGTTAGAAAGAAAATTAAAACCCTTTGCATAAGCATTTGATGGCTCACATTATAAAGTTTCTAAATTTGCATATTAATTCCAAGTTTTCCAAACACTAAGCTCATTGCAATGATAAAACAATGCCCACTAAATTTATTTATTTTATCGGAACAATATTTATCTAGATTAATATAAATTTAAATAGAATATGAGGTTTCATATAATATTATACCATAAAGTTTAATGTGCAATTGAACAAAATATACGAGTATAAATAATACCATAAAGCTTAATATAAACAATGGAATTCAATATAAGGTATAAAATGATACCAGAAAGCTTAATCCAGTTCCCTTTTTTGCTTCACGGAAAAAGTAACAACAAATCTGGGGGGAGGGGGGGCGAGGGAGAGACACTCATAGGCAAAATAATCAAACTTGGACTGCCGGCAACGGGTTGAATTAAACCATAGGTCAAGTATGGAATTCTGTTCACTTCATGAGGTACATTTTGCGTTCTCCACAGACAGTTAAAACAAAAAGTGGATGAAATGGCTAAAAGCACAAGAGAATCTGGTATCCAAGCAATGTAGTAGGCCATGTCGTGTGAATTCGCCAATTCGGGTATGAATGTCAAGAGTGAGTATGTATCTAAGTGTTAGATTCATCTAATTTTTATATCAATTGACACGTAGAAACATATCCATATTGCTAAAATTTGAATTACTAAATATGGTTTTCAGGTGAATATCCAACTAAAAAATTTTCCAACACATTCATACCCTTATCTAAGTGTTGAGTGTCCGACATGAGTACTTTCTTTATTTTATAAGAGTCTATGCAACATACGTGTTAGGAGATTTTGATAAAACTGATCTGTAAAAAGTTTTGGGAACATCAGAATTTTTAACCAACAGATTTCTTAGAAATGAAAACTGAAGTCTTGTCTTCATATTAACAATTAAAGTTTGTTATCTCGCCAGAGAAGGTCTAATCTTTCAGACAAAAGCTCAATCCTCACCAGAAGAATGCCCTATGGTTGATTAAAGGCCCTGTGCCATTTGAACTCAAATCTACCACACCTTCAATCTTTCGACTGGAAATTAATTGTGCAGTATCAAATCCAGTTTTCAGTTTCAAATTGCACAAGTAGGAACTATCCAAGCAATTAATTCCTAGTTTGTCCACTGGGGCTGAAGTATTGAAATTCCAATCTCTTCAGGGAACACATGCAGCAATTGATTCCAGCCCTACTGCCGTACTAAAGAAGCAATATTGACAGACATTTTGTCCAAGTATAACTCATATTCACACCCAAAAAAAAATAAAAGTGACCTGGAAGAAAACTGCTTCTCCGTGGCCACATTGAGCACAGCGAACTGATTTTGTACGTGGAAGAGTCGGATCTGCAGCCACATACTGCAAGACTTGAGTGCGCTCTGCCACCGAATGGTGTATCACGTTTCTATAGACACAATTGTTATCGGCAACCTCCTGCATAAATTATTACAAGAAAATGAAATGGCTTCATAAATTATTAACCCCCAGTGAAGTAAGATAAGAATATGCCAAGTGAAATCTGAATAAAAGCAGAAGATGATCTCACATTCCTATCCAATATAAATTCATGGCCATTACTTTCCTCAGATAGGTTGGTAAACAAAATGGTCCTTTTCTATGTTCTTAGAAATTTAATGTAGTCAAGCAGAAGCAAAAATGAGCACCACCCAAACAAAGTGAGACAAGCCAAAAATTTTAAAACTAAATGTAATTTGTCTAACTTCTAAATCTACAAGTTTATGTGTAACCTAATTTTCATCACCTTTCATTGAATTGATACTTCCTCTTATATAAAAAAGGCATAACAATTAGAATCTCTCGTCCACTGGAAGCTGGCAAGTCAAGTTTCCTGCCTAATTGCAAGCCTGCTCCTTGAGAAATGTAGAAACACAAGGAGTGCCTTGAGTATTGTCGATGTAAGAAGATCTATAGTTCTTTCTCACAGTGCATCGCTCGCAACTCAGATGCTAATCACAGACCACTCGAGCCCCAAGTGGAGAAGGAGAGAAAACATTTTTAAAAATTACCAATTAATGGATCTTGTGCGGTTCCCACCATGCCATGAGAAAGAACTACAGGCTTTGGAGTACCATGTATGCATATAAGCTGTTCCTTTGCCAGTAGGGAGGAAATAGATCCACACCAAAGTCAAGGAACAACATTCAGCATTCTTCCTAAGAAATTAATCAAAGGGTATGCATATAAGCCTATTAGCATCTTAACACTCACCCTCCAATGAAAAAAAAAACATATTTCTATAACCATCTTGCAATCTAAGGTACTCAGATTTTTGTCTTCCGCCTTTGCTATCCTCCCAAAATCCTCTGTCAACGAGCCTCTAAGAAACTGTTCCTCCTCCAACAAACCTGGTACCCCTCCTCATCTGAAACATGAATCTCCCCCCAAAAACCTAGCCCTTTGATTTGAGAGCCCGAAAGACTAAACTCCTGCCTCTTCCATTTAGGCAAATGTTTTTTTGAGGTAGTTGTCCTATCAACATTACTCCCACCGTTTCAGTTACACTAACAAACTTGGATCCCACCGAAAAACAGAATAGAATACTCTAAAATGCTTCATAACCCCTTTCTTGCCCCTTTTTAAAACCTTTCTATAATATAAAGGAAGCTTGAAGAACTTGCAAGTTTTCACATACGAGGACATATGAAGTATGAACAAAGCTTGTTAAACCTAAAACTTTGACTTTCTATAATAACAGTTTTGTTGTCAAAAAATGTTACTGTCTTTTTTTTTTTGTTGGAAACGATCACTTTAAGATAACACAAAAAAAGGATGTTTTCAACTTTTCGAAAACTATTAATGCACAAGAATGAACACGAAACGATGTGTGCTTTCAAATGTTTCATTGTTTTTGTTTTCAAATCTATGAAAAATGGTAAATAAAACCAAGAACACAAACACAATTATTCCAAACAAGCCCTAGCTTTTTGTAAAAGGTTGAGTTGAGAATCAGTGGACCCAATGTACTACACTACATAAAACATGTGCTCCCGAATGCGAGTGCCCCTTTGCGAGTGTATACAACTCTATTCACAAAACCCTAACTTAGTCAATATATATATATATATATATATATATATATATATGAACGTATGTCTTTGTGTGCATATAGGCAGATGCATATATACTTATACATATATATACATATACATATATATATAGAGAGAGAGAGAGAGAAATAGAGAGAGAGACCTGGTGATCGCAATTGCGGCAAGCGTATAGGAGGATTTTCTGCTCCTTGTCTTCCTTAGGGTAGAGAATGTTGTTGCTGTGAGAGCAAAAGTTAAAATACATTAGGCACAGATCTATAAAGAGTTTGTATACAATTAGTTGTCTGTGCAGAAATGAATATATACATATATATACGTATATATATATATATATGTGTGTATGTATGTATGTATTCGAGTGTGTGTATGTACATATGAATGTGTTAAGAGTGGGAGAATGATTAATGGACTGACCATTCGCGGCAAAATTTCATGGTACTCATATTGAAGAGCTGTGATTGAGATTGGGATTGAGATTTAAGATTTGAGATTGAGAGAGATGGAATTGGAGCTCTTCGCTATATTTGCAGAAGACCGACTGGTTTCTACAGGGGTTTTGTTTCTCTCTCTACTGGTGGTTCGAGGGGAGCGAAATTGCAATTATTTTCATACTAGGGGCAACCCTGGTCATTTACAGGGGATTCTTAAATAACAAAGAGGAATAATTCTACTTCACACCAAAAATGTCAAAATTACACGAGCCCCTTTAACTAAGTATTAATTTACCCGTTTCAATTTAAAAATTGAATATTTAAATCTCGTAATTATTTAATTTATATTATTTTTATGCTTTTAAATAAGAGATATTTTATATAATTTTTAATAATTAAAAAAGTTAAATATACAATTTTATAATTGAAAAAATAAACTGATACCCAATAATAATTGAAAAGATGTTTATTAATTTGTTCTTAAAAAAATCTAAATATATCTACTTTGGCATACTCTCTTTTTTAATGTGAAATTACTAAAATGCTCTCAAATCCCCTCTTATTATTTTTAAGTATTAATTAAACTATAGTTCTGTTTGGTTAACTTGTTTATTGACTTATTTAATCTATAAACAGCTAAATAAGTAATTTTATTTAATTTACCAAATAAGTAAAATTTAAGTCAATAAATAAATAAATCAATACGCTAAATAAGTAATTTTTAAGCAAGATTTAAACCAAATATTATTACTTATTTGAGCAAAAAAGCAAAAATAAGTCAAATAAATAAAATAAATAAATAAGTAAATAAATCACTTAAAAGCCAAGGTAACCAAACGAAATTGCATAGTTTTATTTTTACTTATTTCATAATAAATAAATAAATAAATAAATTATTTATCCAAACGGTACCTATGGATCACTTTTACTTTTGTTACTCAACGTTTAGCCTAGCATTTTTATATAATGTTTGTAAATAGTTTTCTAAGTACTCATTTAAATGTAAAGAATTTAAAAAATAAAAAAATATAACCAAAAATAAATATGATAAGACGAAAAATCCTCTTAATAAACTCTTTATAATTTTTTTCATCTTTAATAAAATCTTCTCAACTTTAATCGACAAAACATATTTCATAAAATTCGGTCGTTTGAAACCAAAAAATAAAAAATCAAATTAAAAATATATATATATATATATATAAAAACTCTCGAAAAAACCTAATGCTTTTTCACACCAAACCAACCTAATGTAAAGTTGAAAATACAAATCTACTCTTTACACGAAAAACCAATCATCTTTAACTAGACAAATATAAAACTCTTATTATGAGCTAACTACGTACAAACATAAAATTCACTCTTATTATGAGCTAACTACTGACAAATATAAAATTTTTATTGGTAAAAATATAATGCTACAAACTCCTACTTCTTGTGGTTGACATAGAATTTTTTTTTACCGATAAAAATATAATGTCACAAACTCCTACTTTTTGTGTTGACATTAAACTTCTACCAATAGAAATCTCACCTCTTATGTCTATTTATAATTTATTCAGTAATTTACTGTTTGTAAACATGGCATAACTTTGATTTTTGTTATCTATGTAACAAGTAATGGTAAGTGTTAATACTCTAACCTTTAAAATAACATAATCTTAGCATCCTCTTTAATTTTCTCACTTCTCTCATATTCATATATATAAAAAATAAAAAATTTATTTATTAATATTAATTCTCCTTTTACTAATCTAACAAAAATAATAATTCAATTTTTTATTATTTTTTTATTTCCATAAATTAACAAACTCAAAAAGTTATATTTTTTATTACCTGTCTTAAAATTATCTAATTAACTAATAATTAAATTATTAATATTATTTTATTTTTTACTTTTAAATTATTAAAACTAAATAATCAAGTGCCTTAAAACATGAGGCATAACTAATACTCCTCCATTATCACACCCATCATATAAAAACTACTAATACCGCAAACAAAAACGGAACAAAAAGGAAGAGGTAGAGCCAATAATCCATTTATTCTACTATTAACCCCCTTCCCACCCACCTAACCACCAAAAAAAAAAAAAAAAATAGGCAAATCCAATAGTCCATTAGTTTTGCTTGGAAAATCAATATAAAACTATTATGAGTTTATTTGGCAACCTATTTTTAAAGTAACTTTTTAATTTTAAATCAAAAATTTTAAAAATTTATTTGATTAAAAAATATATAATTTTTAAGCCAAAAACTTAAAGTAATTTTAAATCAAAAAATAAAAAATTTTACTTAAAATTATTATAATTTTTTAAAATTAAATTTTAAATAATTTTATATTTAATATAAATTTTGTTTAATAAATTTTGATAAATAAATTTTAAAAATATAATTTTTATAAAAATAGATGTGAAAGCAAAAAATAAATTTAAATTAAAAAACAACATTTTTTAACTTTTAAGTCAAAAGCCGGCTTAAAGGGGATAGACAAACTAGCGCTATTAACCCCCACACAAAAATAAATAAAAACGGGGGACGCGGGGAAAATCCCTCTTAACCCATTTATTTTGCTGGGAAAATCAAGAAATTAACTTCATAGGACCGCCAAAATTAGAACATCGTCAATCCGAAACTTGATTGGCCAAAACCCAGGACATGGAAAACAAAATCCAAATCTAAAGAGAAGTCCTAGCTAGCAGGGTCTTTTTGCAAGACAAGAACTAGACTTTTTGCAATAGAGAATTAGACTGAAAAGCCACAAAATTCCTGGTCAGAAAAGCCATTAAATTCCTGGGCCCAACTTAGAAAATCCCAGCAAGGAGGTTAGCAGCAGTGGAAATTGCTGCGCCAGTAATAGCACTCTGCACAATCTGCTCATGGGAAGAATCGTCCGACGTAAGAGCCAGAGCCGCACCCGTAATTGCTCCTGCCACTGCACTATTTTTCTGCACCGAAAAGGAAGTAACTCGATGTGAGATGGTGACCATATCCAACCCAATGGCCTTATTTGCAAAATTATGTTAATACCGATAGTCTCCCCACATATAGAGTAAGACTGCGTACATTTTACTCGTTTTTAGAACTCATAATGTAAGAGCCCCATGCTTGGTCCAGTACTTCTAGTTCAGAGCTTTTTTCTGGCTTTTCTGAACTTTTTCATTTTCTAAACAAATTCTTTACTTTTATAATTCGTCATGATGAGAAAAATTTAAAAAGTATACTCGTTTGAACTAATACTAAAAAAAAGTAACTAAAGACAAAATATATATATATATAAAGCTATAGATCAAACTATTATTGCATTTGAAAGGCGAGATTCATAACAGTGTTAAGCATGATGAGGACCCTAACAAGAAAAGCTTGATAAGATGGGTAAAACATTAGAATTCCCCATATAGATAAATCAATGCCTGCGTTAGTATAAGAAATCAGCTGTGTTAAATTGATGAAACAAAAGAGAATAATGAACCACCATCAGAAATCCCTACCCAAGTTCTGTCCAAAAGTTGCAAGTACACACAGCCAGAATCATAGTAATGGGAAGTACCGAACTACTATTAGAAACTTTACCCAATCATGAGTTCCACGAGCCTCTTTTAGCCCATAGGTGAGACCGGAGTACATTCCGGCAGCCAATCCTACAGTTAAAAGAACATTTGTAAGTATCCTTTGATTTCGTCATTTTATTGTGAAACATAGATAGCTGGTGCAAAATAAAAAATCTATTCCCCTCTCCTCTTCTTCCATCATCTTCCTTTTCATGTATTGTTTTTGGTTTAGTTGCACGATCCTCCTGCTGGGGTGACGAATTTGTCACGGAATCTTGCTCCCGGACTCCAAAGTAAAAATCTTGGAAGAAGCTCGCTTCTCAAACATATAAATTTCCAAAAAATAAAATAAAAATAATGAAATAAAAGAAAATCTATAAAATTAATATGATTATAGAATAAAATTAACTCAAATATATTCTATTACTTTATATTTACATAATATTTATTTACAGATACAAAAATAATCTGTATTTAACACTAATCTATAATATTTAATTCTTTTTTTAACATATATTAGTATATTACAATTAAATAAAAAAATATTTTATAGAATATATAAAATATATAAACGCTCCCATGGGAGCTTCCAATTTTAGACTCTTCTGTATGGCCTCGCTCTCCTGCTTTCGCTACCGCGAAGTAACTAAGGTTTTTGGTGCATAGAAGGGAAGATTAAGATCAACATTCAAACCACTAAAACAATGAATGATGAATATGGTTGGCAAAATGACAAGTCAAAAAGAGACACGGTCAAATTCATTTATCTAACTTCCACTGGAATTATAGCACAAACTTCAAAAGAAGAGGAAAAGAGTCCATTTGGTACATAGACTTACCCCACTGTAGAGATTCCTTTCCAGTGTTCTTCACCTGAAAACATTGTTAGGAGAAGCCACAAGAATTAAAAAATAGACCGCACAACACTAAACGATCCAACAAGAACACTAGTTCGAAGCTTACCAAGGCTTCAAGAGACTTTCTGTTGGTTTCTCCTGCAAAGCACATAAAGAAACATCAAATACATGGCTAATAGAATAGTGCTATGATCCTAGGATTAAACATAAATTTATGTTTAATCCTCCCAAATAGTCTCAAACCCTGGGCCAACCTCCATAATATGGTCCGCGCTGGACCCAGCCCTGGCCTTCACTGGATTTCTCCTCTGGGTAAATCCCAAGATGATTGGAAAACACAAACAGAACTCAATTGTCCCAGCTATCAACCTGAGGAGTTAGGTTAGACCATGGGTTTGCTCCCCAATGGCAACCAGTAAGTTCAACTCCTCTGGGCACTTGGAGGTTTGCTCGGCCGTCAACAGCAGCTCCAACAATAATTTTTCTCCATAAATAATTTTTAGGGTAGACAATCAATTAGTTCAAACTTTGCAAATCTCAAAAATAAGATAAGACTTAATATATTGATGTAATTGTGTCAACAAAAAAAACTTGTAGATAAATGGATTTTTACAATTGCTCTTGACGACTTCTCATATTTTGAAACCGTTACATAATAACCTCGTTATTAATACTATCAAATACATATTTTCCAATACAGGCAACCAAACAATTATTTATCTATTCATCTCTGACTCGGTTACACAATCAGTTCTTTATAGTTTCCATTGTTAAGTTTGTGGCTGGTCCTTGCATTGTCCTAAATTCCAATAAGTTGTCGGAGATAATGTAATATCTTAAAGTACTTTTTTTATCTTTCCACTTTTATGCAACTATTAAAAAAAGTGAGTAGATTGGACTCTTTTACTTTTTTGTCAAATCGAGTCGACTTAAAAGTGTAAAAGCCCATTGGATATTTAAACATTTCGGTTAGTTGTTTACAATTTTTGTTGTTTAATTATTTAGCTACGGTGTTCAAGACTATAAATACCAATTTAAATACAATATATATATATATATATATATATATATATATATAAAATTAAAGGTGTTAAATGAACACCATGAGCAACAAGTGGAGCTGCCCCCTACCGGCCATTAACTTCAGGGCTGGTAACTTCAGGGCCTCGAGATTAATCAAGGTTCAAGCTGGCCTAACAACTGGTTATCAAGAAAATTGTCCCACCTATGCCACATATCCATGGTCCACAACTGACAGTCTATTCACTATATCCATCGGCATGTCACGAAATCAACCTAAGATAGACAAATTTTCCCAAGACATCATCGTTCTTCCCAACTGTCCCCTCTCTAAATATGCAACCAAAGAGTATATCAACGGCTGTAACAAATCATGCAACTGCTTTAAATCATATTTTACTTGGTTCAAATAGAGCAAAGGTCACATACCTTTGAGGTCTGGGAATCGATGTTTCTTGCTGCCTGTGATCTCTGGTGGTACTCCGCCGTTATTCAACCCTGTCCCTGATTTACACCCAAATTATTCGTATGGTTATAGTTATAAATATCATATGATGCATATAATCAATTTTCGGGAAGTGAAGGACAAAACAGCTAAGGAACACAATTGAGTCATCATACCTTCAATAGCTGTAAAATAAGCCTCGCGTGTCACAGCCTGGATTGCTCCAATCTGTTGGAATAAAATATCATTAGCGCTTCAATACCAAGTGGTCAGTGTTCCTTTATTATACATACATATCTATACTATCTACACTATAATTTATACTTCTATACTATCTATACTATAATATAAAGTAAACACTTCAATTGGTGTGCATGAAGCCAACTCATGTTTTTTTATAATAGTTGTGTAACCACCACAATTTTCGAGTTTCAAAAAATTCTGCACTCCTCTCTATTCTATGTTTCTCTATTTAAATTTTAAAATCCTAATTCAAGTTTGTGTAACCATTTGTTTTTTTTTTTTTCTCAAAATCTACACCTCCCCTTCTCTCTTCTTTTTCAACAATATTTTTACAAAAATCTAACGATTACACATGCATAGCCACAAACGCTAGTATATGTATATTTGTGTATCAATAAACATATATCCATACAACAATCTATCTATACTTCTATACTATAGTATAAAATAAAGACGTCAGTTGGTGTTAACGAATCCAATTCACGCTTTTTTGTAACCACTATAAGATTTCTGTACTCGTCACTGTTTTGTAAGTTCTCAAGAATCATACACTCCACCTCTATTCAATATTTCTCTAATTAAAATCATAAAATCCTAATTCAGTATTATGTAACCACCTGAAGTTTTTTCCCCAAATGATACCCCCCCCCCCCCCCAAATTCTTATTCAACATTTTTACAAAAGTTCAAACGATTGCACACGCATAGCATACTTAGACGGTCAGTGCACACGCTATGCGTGTGGATAAATAGGAAAAACAATAAAAATTTCTCAACAAGTTGAAAAATAACTATTCCTATTTTTAAGAATTTATCCAAGACTAAGTATCAATTGGACAAGAAGATATAGTTATCAATCATAGATATTTTTAAAAAACAAAAATGTGAGTCGGCTTCGCTCAGAAAGATACACCAAATGGGGTGTAGGCTTTTATAATAGTAATAGATAATAGATAATTGAAGATAATATATGTCACAAACACTAATGTGCATATACATGTGTGCGTGTGTGTGTGCGTGTGTGTGTGTGTTTTAGATATTATGTGTTGAATGAGTATATTAAAGTTAAAGATAACAATTAATAATGATTACCCCAGCGGCTTTGACGAAGCTTTCAGCAATGCGGTTGAGGAGAGGGTGACCGAGATCCAAGTGCCCCCCCTTGTCGAAGCTCCGAAACTCATCCAGCAGCGTTCGTGTCTCATTATTGTTCATCTCTGTCTCTTCCAATCCTCCTCTTTGATTTCAAATCCTTCTCAAACAAAAACTACAAAGGAACACCAAAAACACAGCAAAATACAGAGAGAGAGAGAGTACAAATTTACAGTGAAGAACAGAGGCGATAGTAGGAGTAGAAGCTGGAAGAAGATGATAGCGACAGGAGATCAGAGATAAAAGTGGACGCGTGGATTGGTGGCCTTACGTGTCTGGATCTCCATTAACGAGAATGCGAGCTTCGTGGCGACTCCCCGGATCTAAACCTCCCACTCTCCCGCCACGCGGGGTTTTCTTGGAACTTTTCAATTATCATTTTTTTTTTACTTATAAAGGTGTATTTCACCTAATTTTTTTATATTATTTTTTTGTTTTTATTTAGATTCTTCTCATAGAAATCAGAAATGCAAAGATTTTGAAAAAAAATATTCAGATTAGAAGGAAAAAAAATAACTTAATTTTTTTTTTTTGGCTTTTTTTTTGTAATTGTCTCCGTCTGAATTTTTTTTGAACTTCGTTCGAACCAGCTTTATATTTTAAAAAAAATTTGTCATGAGGAACCAAAAGGTAAAAGAACTAAATTAAAATATAATTTTTTTTAAAAAGACGAAAATAGATTTTAAAAAAATATTAGGTTTTTTAGATCAAATATAGGAAAATATAACTAGGATCGTGGATTTGTTATTTATTATAATATAGACCATCTCCAATTAACTCTCTGTTTGTTTAATTTAAAATTTGTGCTTTTAACTTATAGTTTAGCAAAAAAAATATTAATATTCAAATAAATTTGTTTATAATTTTTTTTAATAACTTTTGATTATAAATTAACAAAAACAAATTTTACTACTTGAAATTATAAATTTATATCCAAACAAAAAAAAATTATAAATTTATAAATTTAACAAGCATTTAAAACTTTTACTTAAAATCATAATATATAAGTTTATAACATTAACTACACCAACAGACTCTTTATTTTACTAACTATTTTATATTTTATAATTTTGACTAACTAAATTTAAGTAGTGTTTGGCATTATAAAAACTAATGACATGTAGCAAAAATTATAAATATTTGATAAAAAAAATATAACTTGTAACTGAAATAGAAAAAAAAATAATTAATTATAAATTATAAGAGAAGTTGTGAGTGTTTAAAATAAATTATTACTTATAACTACAATTAATTATAAAAAACTAAAAATTACATTAAAAAAACTTTACCAAACACTCCCTTAAATAATGGTTGGAAGCTTAACCAAATGAATTTGACTAATAAAATACGAGTTGTCATCAATCACGTCACCAATTAATTATTTTGTGTGTTTTAATTATAAATTCTGTTAATTATAATCCACTAAGTAATAAATAAGAACAGTATAAAATTAAATTTTTATTATCAAGAGTTTAACTCTTAATAGAAATTGTTGAACGGTTGATAGTTAGTTTTTTTCTTTAATTATAGTTAAAATGCCTAAGTAGTATACGAATAGATAAATAAAAAAATAACTAGCTAAAGAAAAATTTTACTTTTTAATATATTTAAACTAGTCAAAATTGCTATTATTGTTGAAAATACTCTTAAATTAAAAAGACTTTAAAAAATTGAAGCAATTATAAATTTTCAAATTGAAACCAAATTAATTATAGAAAATAAGTGTTTTTATATAATATAGTTCTGGCACAAATAAAGGGTGTTTGACAAAGTTGTTAATATTTTTTAATTTTTTGTTATTAATTTTAATTATAAGTTATAAATTTTTTTAAATACCTACAATTTCTAATACAATTTATAAAAAAAATTTCTATTTAAGTTACAAGTTATAATATTTACCAAACATTCAAAACTTCGGTTACAAATTACAATCTATAAACTATTAGTTTCAGCAATGCAAACACCACCATAATACAATTATTCTCTCATAAATGATAGAATTCTTTTAGCTATAATAATTGATTTTTTATTAAAAAGACTAACAATGTCGATGTGATTTTTTACTCTTCACAATTATTTTATCGCCGTTGATGAAGATTAAACGCTGACTTGATTTCTATACAAAGGTCGTCGAGATATTCGAGTTAAAATCTTTAAAGATTTGAAAAATCAATTGGCGCATCTCCTCCTTTAGTTTTGGCGAGAAAATGGGTGAGCGATTGTTACTTTTTATCTGTTTTTAGCACAAATTAAATAATTAAAGTAAAGACATAAAAAAACAACACAAAAAGACTTATTGGAACATAAGTTTTTAAATGGGACCCATCCTAAATAGCTCAACAAAATGGGACTTTTGACTTGAGCACCTTTTTTTAATTAATTATTTAGTGAGCTAAATCTAAACGCTTTATTTATGCATTTATCTTTTTTTTTGAGAAAAAATAAAAAAAATATTAAAATATTTTAAAAGGTTGGCAATTAGAACAAAATGAACTTGAATTTCTAATTTTTTTCCAACTAAAATCTAAATGTATAAAAGGGGAGAAAATTATACGATACTTAAAACTCAAATGGATCGTATTAACTGTTAAATTAAATTATATATCTCATGAATTATATTTTCATACAAATGATGGGAAATTAATTATTAGATAATCAAATTTATAAAACATGAAATATATGATATTTATGGAGACATGATATTGATAATTCTATTATTATTAATTCTATGTATAATTTATAAGATTGAGTGTCATCTTATCAATTTAATCAACTAAATGAATAAATTCTAAAATATTATGTAACATTATTTACATAATATTTTAAACAAATAAAAATTTGTAATATTCATAATGTAGTAACTATTCAATATTTTTGGTATTAAACTTATTATATTTGTGTCTACGGAATTAAACATGAAGTGCACAATTTAAGTATATATAGCGATACTTTAAAAAAAAAATACCCACAAAGCTTCGTCCGCTTTTTACAGCCCACCTTCCCTCATCCTCTACCCCAAATGAGAAAAATACCACATCAGTGGCGTACCATAAGGATCTCTATATGTGGGTTTTGAAATGGGTCACGACCATTATTCGAACTCGTAGGTCTTTATTTTTTTTTATTTTTTTTTAGAATAAAAAAAAATTTTAAACTCACTTTTAAAACGTAAATCTCCTAATACTTATAATTACCTACAAATCACAGGCATAGGTTAAATCAGAACACTTCAAGTGAAAATCGAACACAAAACTTCTAAATTTACGACTAGTTCCAATGACGATTTTAAACTGCTAGACTACCTTGGCAGATTAATCTCGTGGGTCTTACAAATAAGATAATCTACACAAAAATTTAACTTGATCGATAGATATATAATCAAATCATATTTTATTTTGCAAAATGAACAATTTAAACACAGACCATGTTTGATAAGCAATGAAAGTTGAATGGAATTAACAATATAATAAGATTGGTGTATAAATTATTAATTTCTAATATTGTCCTTGTGCTTTAAGTATGTACTGAGTAACGCTTGTAACCACTAAGCATCACTTGACTAGTTAGTTGAAACTATCAATAGCCTAACTAACTAGCTAATATTAGGCTAGTCAGTTAAAGATATCAGTTGAACTGGTAGTTTCAACTGGCTAGTCAATTAGGCTATCAATTGAGCTTCAGCAACACAAAAATGCAAGGATAATAATACTATTCAGTTTTTAATACAGGCAAATTGGATTGTGATACCAGGTTAAGTTGGGTGTTACTAGCCACCACTTTTAATAGGATTGGTAATTCAACTGGACTACGAATCCCACCGATTTTGTAGTAAGCAAACAAAGACCACAAATTTATAAGCCCAAGGTCTATAACGATCATCAAGTAGGTCCAAAG
>JAOTRH010000023.1:12697382-12708951 GCA_034768845.1 Heliamphora exappendiculata | reverse complement strand
ATTTTTGAAAATCATATATATATATATATATATATATATATATATATATTGATATATTTATTTTGGTAGTTGGATTTTTATTGAAAGTAGACTTTATAAATATGGTTATGTTTACTCATTCTATATATATTAATTTTATTAATTTTATACACTATTATTATATTGTCTTTTTTGTATAAATTGATAATAAAAATTAATGATTGAATTAATTTCTCATTATATTCTTGCTCTTGAAATTTATGCATTATCGATCTAACGATTCAATTATACTAAAACATGTCTTTAGGATGCGGGTAATTCACTAACTAATATATAAATTTAATTTTAACACACACCTATATTTTTCTCAAAATCATAATTACATCTATTCAATTATGATATAAAAATTTATAAATTCAACTACCAAACACTCCCAGTGATTGGAGCCACGTTTTAGTTTTAAAAAAGTAACCTTTGGTAAGCTGTCCATGCAAAAGACGGTTAAACGAACTAAAAGTCACTGAAGGACATTCCACTCGTTAAAACTAAAACATATTCAAGATCAACTCGTTATGTAAGCAATTCAAGTTTGAAATTTGTTGATACAACAATATGCACAAGCATGTCAATACAAGAAGACCGTCAAAACCAGAAAGGGAAAATTAAAAAGAAGGGTGCAAGGGAAAGGGCACAAGCATGTCAATATAATAGTTTACCATTACTTGACTTTTTAACTTTTAGGTTATCATTCATCAAAAAATTAAGAATATCCAAACAAATCTGTTTACAGCTTGCTTATAGATACTGATTCTAAATCAACCACCAAAAATTCTACTACTAGATATAAATTTACAGCTTTAACAAACACTAATAATTTCTGCTTAAAACTATAATTGCACAATTTTAACTATAATCTATAAGTTCAAAAGTTCAGCACCACCACATATGGCTTGCATAAAAGCTAGACAAGAGAGATATCTCTAGTTAACAGTGTCTGATTGGAGATATGATGAATACTGCTATTGTGTCTCAACTTTCAGAGTTATAATGTACAGCTGTTTCTAAATAACCATTAAAAAAAAGTACAACTGCTTATGGGGGAGAAAAAAAAAAAAAGAAGAAAAAAATGGGCCGCAACCCAATCCACTAAACTTCCCTCTTAGAGTTACAACCCACACCCACCACCCCACAAAAAAAAAAAGAAAAAAAAAAGAGGCAAAATATAGGGAAACTGTACAGGGCAATGTTGGTGCCCCATCTATCACATATAGCTCACATATAACTATATAAAAGGGAGTGGAAGCGGAAAAAAGACAAAAGGATAAAGCCAAATGAAAACTAGAAAAGAAAAAAAGGAAAAATTAATGGGAAAGAATGTTTCACAGCGGCGGCAAATACTCTTAAGCTCAAAGCATCAGAAAAGAGTAGAGGGTCGGGAGGTCAGTGCCCACAATAATGGAGTGTGTTTCTCCCTGCCACTTTGATGGCACTGTGCCCCGACATTACTTGGAATGCCACAAGCCAGTCACCTTCATTTTTTGTCAGCTCCATTCTTCACTTTTTTCAAGGCAGAAAGTTCCTCATTAGCGTAACACTGATTGCGGACTAGAACATACACATGCCAAATGTAAGAGATGATGGAGGAAGTTGCCATGCTAAAAATGATTTAGAACATACTTACGACCCATTAACAGTCATTTCCGGAGAGGAGTTCGGGGGTATTAATGGGCAGTCCTCTCCACTCAGCTGTATATTGTCTGGATTTTCATGCAAGTTATCAGAGCAGCTTCTAGGACCTGCAGATTCTTCATCTTTGTGGTGGTTCCCTTCATCTGAACTCAAACACTTATCAGAACAGCTTATGGATCCATTATCTGTGTGATTCTCTTCGATTAAGCTATTCTTCGAGTCCAGCGAGCCGGGAACAATACGCATGGTGCTTGCTGTTTTTTTACTGGGCAATACTGCCTGACTTAGAGTTGAACACAAGGCAGCGAAGACATTATGTTTCGACTTCGAGTTTTTACCTATCCGTTGTTTCTTTATCAGCTCAGGCTCCTCTTTTGGAGCCAATTTCCGTTTCAGCCTGAAGGATTCAATTATTCCATCGTCTCCATCAGAAATTTCAGACTGTTTCCTCGGTGGTGGCTTGTAGTCTTCATCCTCCTCATCAAAATCATAATCAACGAGTCGACCAGATTTTGAACTATAAAATTGACAGCAAACACATTACAGCATGTGTTTATGCAAGTAATGAAAATCAATATTTTAAGAAGAGGCATTCAAGCACCTTAATGGTGGGTAGCTTGCAGCAGACCCATTTGATAAAACAGGCTGAGGTTGCATGCTGGGCGAATGCGACACAGATGCAGAAGCAGAATCTTCTTCATCACTGATCAAGCATCCGCATTCAGTGGCCACTGACTAACAAGTACAAGGCAAAGATGTCTACTACATAACAGTAAAAACATACCTGTCTTCATTGAAGTAGTCCTCCTCTTCTTTCTCCAGGGCACGCTCATCTATTCGTTTTCTGGTATCCGACACATTAATGGAGCTTTTCATTCCAGAGCTCTCCAGGGACTGCAAATGTGCTCATCAAGCAAATATATAGGAACATAGAGTAAGAACGAAAAACAAGACAAGAATCGGAAAATACCTGGTCATATTTAACTTTGAGAAAGTGAATGACAGTGAGATTCTCAAATTTAACCAACTGATTCCAGAACGAATCAACTAAATACTTGAGTAGTATCTTCAAGTTCTCCTGCATGAAACAGACTCATCAGCAGATTCTTCTCCTGACATATCTGTTTAGCAAGTGAATATATGAGCAAGTGAGAAGTTCACCGTCTGGATGTACTCAATAAGTTCCAGAATGACAGAGTTCAGCAGGTTATAACGATTCCCATTGCAAACAAAAGCCTCTATAATTGGTTTGAAAAGGTTGTTCTTCACAATATGATTCATCAGGTGCTCATCCTGCACAATGCCATTTAAATATACCTTGTAAATAAACATGCTCCCCAAAACATATATTAATCCAATCATACAGCTCGCATGCACGAGCACCAACTACAAGCTTACAGTTTTTCTGTGCTGGTGATGGTGGATTTTAATTGGGCTTGGGGTTGTGGTTTTTGTTTGGGCATGGGTACAATGATTATATAGCTTGGCAACTTGTGGAAAGGCGGCCAAACAGAAGAATGAGATTTATATTTACCAAGAAACCGTTAGTACTAGTGTTAATAAATACCAGTACAGCTATTCCCTCACTTCATGAATGGATAACATAAGCTCAGTCCTAGTATAAAATATAAAAAAATTGACAACAGATGAGGAGATTTTTCCGGATTAAGAATGTTTAGAATAGTTGGTTGAACGTCAACATCTTCGACTGCTCTGCAACCAAAGACAGTACCCAATGTCATAAATCATGCCCTCCTCTCAAATTGAAAATGACGATGTCCAGTTTTTCTTTAAGCTGTATGAATAATAACCAACAGGATTTCCAAACGATTGCCATGACAATTCTCTCTTCCTATACACTTCATATCATATAAATATTTCTCATCTTGTCCATCAAGACAAGCTTATATAGTATGAGATCACTATATCATCATCCAAATGATCTTTCATGTGTGATAATTCCACAAATGCACATGCCACCACATTACATTCAATGGAGGGAGGGGAGGTGGGAGGAGGAAAGAAAAGAGAGAAGAAAAAGGTAACAATATTGAAAGCAATAACGACCTGATTTAAAAAAAAAAACTTCCTCAATTTCCAAACGAAGAATCCCAAAGAGAATCAAGGAGCTCGGAAGGATAGGGAAAATCTCTTTGTAGAGATTTGCATAAGCTCACAAATTACGAAGCAGAATAGAAATAGCATCTAAAAAACATGTTACAAGACTAGTAAAACTAACCGAATGAATAGGGATAACGGTGAGGAAATATGCAAACAGAAAACAGACTATTTTCGGAACTTGTGGACACTACTGTATATCTCTCAATTCCTTCAATTTGTGGTTCTAACTTAATATGATTTGGACTCCTAATTGTCTACCCACCAAAAATCTTCAGATAGCATTGCCCAAAACTAAAATCTTTGTGAATACAATACCAGCCATTGTCTAGTGGAACACCACTAGCCAGGCACATGGCTACGTGGTGTTCCGGATCACCAGCTGTTCCCCCCTTCAAAAGGGGATGTATTGGCGTTTCCCCTAGTTTGGGGCCAATCAAAGCAAAGCAAGAAACTTTTCTGTGACATAGAAGCTTGGCCCAACCCGGTCGGTTGAAAGCTAGACAGAATGAATACACCTTCAGTGAAATGAAGTCATTGAAATGGAGTCATTAAAATGAACTCACTGATACTTGATAATTGGAAAAGGGTGTAGTATATGCATCCAATACTTTCCATTGGAAATCTGTTATAACCGTATTTAACACTACCATTTTACGTACATTTTAGTGCGAAATTGCCAAAAATGAGTAAAATGCCTTCATTGACAATCTTTAGTTGCATAAACACCTTTTTATCCCACAAAAAAGAATGAAAATATTTACAAACATATAAATCCTTTTTTCTATTCGTTCATGCACACTTCACACAAATGTTTGACAGGTCCGAACCTTAGATATGCGCACTTTCACCAGCACCAGCACCCGCACCTGCACCCACTCACGCATCCAGGTAACATAGCCTAGTAAAACACTTACCGGGAATGCAAATATGCAAATGATCTGCTAATCATGTCTGAACCTTGCCTGTCTTGGAGCAAACTTCAAACTTGACAGAATCTATTCTGCATAGGTACTCAGGCACTAAACAGAACATGATTAAACCTTTCTTACCCTTTGTCAGGATAGCCAATAGCAGTGCCATATCAAATAAACACCACCTAGTGTTTAGTAAATGTAAACCATCACTTCTGATTTATATATATAGATATAGATATAGATATAGATATATACTGATAAGTAAAACGAATCTAGAAAATTGATAGAGAGAAAGATTACACTCCTCACCTTCCAACCATACAAAAGACTAACTATAGTGCTTATAAGCTCGTATAAAGGGCTCTCAATGCCATCAAAATGCTTTCAATTTCTCTCCCACCAAACAAGCCACATGGCACACAAAGGAAACTTCCACCAAATTATTCTCTCCCTTCTCCCCACGTCTGCTCCTTGTCAACAAAGAAAAAGCTTCAGCACTGAAGCACCGAATGACCGAGGTCCATAGATCCCAAGCCATTGGATTCATTCAGTTTTTCCATCTTTTTCTTCTCTTTTAAGTTCACCAGCTCTTCGTGAGATTTCTTTGATCTCTATATCTACTCTTCTTCTTGAATCTCATCCATCAACTTCGCCATTGTTACATCATCCTCTTTCACAGAATAGCCTAGCTTTGCCCTCAAAAATTGACAATTGATCTTAGATGTCTCTTCCCTTATTTGTTTTGTACCACGACGAATCGAATAATTCAATTTGATCATCACTCTTTCCTTTATCTTAACCCCCTCCTTTTTTGCCCCATCACTAGTGGAATTTTTCTTGACTTCTCAGTTCTCACAACTCGTCATCTCTCATGCTCAAGGAACATCAATTTACAAAAATTATCCGCAATCTGAACAAATTCTCAACTGGGATAATCTTATTATGTGCCTCACCTTAAATAGAGAACGCAACTTTGGACAGAATCCGAGTCTTCCAAATTGCCCTCCAAGTGAAATAAGTATCATTAGATCCACATAAAGCTTGGTAAAAAAAAACTTTTCCTTGAAAGATCTCGAGGATACCAGCCTCTATTCTAACCTATCCTCATTTGTCCAATATAAACTTTCCAAAAGTGCCAACACGAGGGGTGCTCATGGGTCGGATTAGGTTGGGTTGAGCTTTAACCCGTCACCCAACTACATATATTCGGTTCTTAATTTTGGCAGCCGCAATTGACCAACTGGTTCATCAGGCATTCAGGCTTGGGCCCAATGCCATGGGAAAAACCATCAATTATCAGGTTGGGCAGTTTGAACAAATCGGACCAATCCATGGACACCCCTAGCCAATATACATCATACAACTCTCCATCTTGCAAATTCGCAACAATATGCCCCACACCACTAATCTCCCTCTCTTCAAAGGTAGTCCGCCACTTATGCATTATGATCCATTGCCGATCGCTAAAAACCTAGGAAAATATACTGCAACTTTTCTCCTCCATACTAAGCATGAGACCATAGTCCATAACATAACCCGACTCCCATTCCCCACCACTATTCTCGAGAAGCCCACAAATACATCTCACCCTCATCTAATACTTTTCCAAATGCCAACTCCATGAGACATAGAAACCTGTTATGACATCCAGCCTTCCCACCCACTCCTATACTTAACCAACACCATCCTCCTCCACCATCCGTCCCTTTCACAAACAAACCTCCACAGCCACTTAATAAAGCTTGATTAAAAACCCCCCAACGTTTTTATCCCCAGGCTCCCTTTTTTAATAGGATACAATATCTCCCACTCAACCAAGTGATATTTGAATTTGTTCACCGAATCGCCCCACAAAAATCTCTTTGAAACTTTTCATCTTCTTCACCACCAAGGTCGAAATAACGAACCCAGACAAGATATAATAAGAGATACCCTCCTTCATTTGGATAAATACTACATCTTCCATCCCGCCAACCTCCTCTGAAATCTCTCAATTATTAAGTCCCAAACAACTTTAGATTGAAAGAAGATTCCAGCAGGATGCCCAAACACGATGATGGATGAGACCTTACGTTACACCCCAAAACCGACACCATGAACTCTATATAGCCACCTTACCAACTAATAAAATCTCTAACTCAAATTTACTGCAGCGCCTGGAACTGCCTCAAAACAGGAGAGCACATATCGAAGATAACCCATTTGCATTGCACTTGTGCCACACAAAAAAATAATACTATCATTAACATATAAAAGGCGTGACACCAAAGCCACTGAGCCATCACCTCTTCCCACCATAAATCTCTTCCAAAGATCCCTCCATAACTTCGGAAATTATTCCCTCAAAGCCTCCATGACTAAAATTAAAAGTAAAGGAGAGAACAGATCCCCCCCCCCCCGTCTCAATCCCCTAGAAGATAAAAAAGAAATAATAAATCAACTCATAGGAACCCCATTAACAAAAATTAACCACCTCACTGTTGAGATGCAATGCTTAATCTAATACCTCCATTTCTCCCCAAAATTTATCCTCTCCGTCACATAGAGCAGAAAATCCCAACTTATATGATCATAAGCCTTTCATGGTGTCCAATTTGCACATAACTCTCGCCAGTCTTGAATCATCACTTTCATTAGCTACAGAAGTTACATCCAGAATTTGCCTCCATGCTACAAAAGTATTTTGAGAGTCTGAAACAATCTTTCCCCAAACTCCCTTCAATTTACTTGCTAAGACTTTCGCTAACAATTTATAAGCTCCTCCAAGCAAACTAATGGATCAGAAGTCATTGAGATCCTTGGCACCACCTTTAATTGAAACTAAAGCAACAAAATAAGCATTCAAGCTCTTCTCAAACTTCATGACCTCCAAAAGTGATGCATCATACCCATCATCTTTGGATTGACAATGAGCAAATCTGGCAATTTAGCTTAGAGAGGCCACTCATTAACTTAATTTTGATTTTTTTCACAATTAACAATAATAATAATATATTGCATGTTGCTAAACTTAAACGATGATTACTAAATACAAAAGTTTGTAACGTATAATCGTACATCTTTTTTTTAGAAAACAAAATTTGACAATAAATACAAAAACTTAAATAAAATAAATCAATAGTAAAAATTTTCATTCCAACATGTACTGATAAACACAGAACCCGATAGATATAATAATCACATAGATATAGAGTATTTGAAAATACAAACAAATCTGTTTCAAAAAAATGCCTTCTTGATGTTATTTTGTTATAGTTAAAATTAGCTTACACACACACACACACACACACACACACACATATATATATATATATATATATATATATATCTCAAATTAACATTTGTGCTTAATCAACGAAAAGGCCGTTGAAAAATAAAAATATACAGAGGCCTAAGTAAAGAGATCCATTGGAGGTTTAAGGCAAGATATAGGGGTTGGATATTTGAAATCTTTTAAAGGGGAATTTTTTAAGGGGGTATTTAAAATCATGCTTATGTTTTGTATGTAAAATTGTAAATTTTAAAACTTCGAGGGGGGCACGTTCCCCCTCTGGCCCCTTGCTTAATCCACAACTGGGCTTGATCGCCTCCCAACATTTTTGGAAAATGTCAACGTCATCCCATCTGAACTTGGAGCCTTATCCTCGTTCAGAGCTTTCAAGGCAACAACTACTTCTACCTCTAAAAAAAAAACTCTCTAACTCGAACATATCCTCCTTCTGGCTGCTCCTTGATGAATGACCTCCTCACTTTCGAGACCTCAAGCCACCCATCCACAAATTCCAATTTCTGTGTTTGTATTAAATTAGTAGCTTCTAGCCTTCGATGAGCATTACCAACCCTATGAAAGAAACATGTGTTCCGATCTCCATTCCTCAATCACAAATTTCTTGATTTCTATCTCCAAATAATCTCCTCCAATTTTGCACTTCCCCCAAAGTCAATCTTCACCCTTTCCCTGGACTCTTTCCCTCATAAAGAGAGCCCTCTAACCTGGCTATTTCATCACATTGACAAATAACTTTGAGGACTCAGCCTTTCTAAACATCTAGATGCCCAAAGTCCTGACTCAGCCTTGCTAAACATCTAGATGCCCAAAGTCCTCTATTGCATCTGCTCAAATTCTCCTTCAGCAACTTTAACTTCTTGGCCAACACAAAACTCATATAATATCTAAACACTTCTTCTAGGAAATTATTAATCTATAATAGAACAATAGTTATCAAATAGAGAAGTATATTAAGAATTGAAATGCTCATTTTTCAAATCATGAATCAAATTGAGAATCATAAGACACATCATAAACTATAAAAAAATGACGATAAACAATCATGATATGAAATAACATGAAGTGGAATGATTTAGACTGATAAATCCAATTGAGAAGTCTATTGAGAGTTGAAATGCTCATTCTGCAAATCATCATCAAATCGAATTGAAAATCATAAGAAACATCATAAACTATAAAAAAAAATGATGATAAGCAATCATGATATGTACAAGTTAAAAGCTTCGTCACCATTTTTTGGAAAATGGTTAGATATGAATATGTTAGATACCTGTGACTAGATTGGTGAAATAGTATCTTACTTTAATTCATGTTTCTAAAATAGATAATTTTGTATCTAACTATATAAAGGTGGGCGCGGATCTATGAATAGAAAATGTTGTGCGAGCATCTACAGGACCTAAATTATCAACAAGCTCTCCAAGCACATTGAAAATTCATCCGAGAGTCGCACCACCGACCGGAATACTTAGAGGAGCTCCCATGTCAATCACTTCCATTCCTCTCGTTAGACCATCTATAGCACTCATAGCTACAATGCGGAGTTAAATTTGTTGATTCTCCTTCCAATATAAACGATTAGTCAATCAAATAATAGATAGTAAATGGGTCAGGCTAAGAATATCTTTTATGTTTTCACCCAGGTTATTGTTTTTTGGGGAAACCATGCCTTCTACCACTACTCGGCATTGCTCTGTCACACTTTCATCCATAACATAAAGTGGAATGATTTTGACTCGTGGTATCACTTAATTATAATACAAGGATAAGATTTTGTCGTCATATTGAAAAGGAATTTCCTCCATCACAAGAGATGAGAGTCCAAGTTAAACCAACAATAATATTCTTTAAGAATCATGGTATGTTCGCTTTTTGACATTCAAAAAATGAACTCGCAAACCTTAAAGAGAGTCTTAAGAGGAGAAAATGGGAGGGAACCCATTGGTTGAACAAAAAACAAATTTAGAACTTATAAAATATTGTTAAAACACTATTGTAAAATCGTTGAGTACAACTAATTCGATACATATCATATTAAAATATGCTCATTTCACCAATATGGAAATAAATAATTCATGGCCACAAACTATTTTAATGTTAAACATCCTCAAAAGATACATTATTTCTTATCAAATGACTCACTAATCAACAAATTATTGATGGGTACTTGTTATTTTCAATAAACACCTTAAAAGGTTAAATTCCATCAATTTAAAAATTAAAAAAATAGAGAGGTGAAAACAGGTTTTGAATATATGTCAAACCCAGTAGTTTCATGAATCGTCTGAACCATGAATTGTGAATCAAATCACGAATCATAAGATTCCTCACTAATTATTCTATCCATAATAAATTCACCTCTTGATTTATGCATTAGCTGTGAATCAATCACAAGCTTCTTATAAATACGATTACAAACTGAGTTGTAGATGATCTCTAGTGAAGAGGTAGTACTTTTGAACTTGAAGCATGATGTTGAACAACTAATTGAGTTGTTTTCATGGTTTTTTTTTTTTGGACTAATAAACCATGATTTTAGAAGTGGAATAGTGCCTAACACAGCCTATAGATGATCTACCAAGACCATTCACACTCCTACAGGGTTCTAAATATCAGCCTTTGTGTATCATGTCGGCCAATATGTAACAGTTTTTTATGGTCGATTCGATTACGCAAAAAAAATAGATCACTGATGCAAATATTCATAGGCTCATTAGTCGATAGAGTCAATACATATCTCGTATCAGTACCGTATTTGTCCGTAATGGTTGATACGCATCGTTACACCACAAGAATTCACTTGAAGACCAAGAAATATATCAAACACTTTTTCATGTCTTTTCCATTATTCGTGATATTTTTCCCTTTTTATTAATTTCTAATGTCCATAGTTCAAATATTTGTATCATTGCACCAATAAATATTATTTTTTGTTATACTTTATTATAAAGAGCTACTCATTCTAGTAACATTTCTGATGTCCTAAATAGAGATATTCTCATATATGCACAAACATAGTAATTTATTATCGTCTTAAAAGTAACATAAAATTCGATGTGTTACTAAATTCAAGCCACATTCTTGATTTATAATACAAACCATCTTGTAACAAAACTCCTAAGTCATTACAACAAAATAATGGAAGGATAAAACTATTTGGGAATAAAACAAATTACTTATGATTGCACCAAAGCGTGCAAACCTATGTCAGTTTTAATTTAGGTATCACCTTTTGTTCTAGTATGAACAATGCCAGACAAAACAATGCTATAGAGGCAAACTATAATGAAACCAAGTTTTAGTGTTGGCAAATAAAAGCAAAAGAACTTCACCTTTTGAAAAAAAAAAGGCAATTTCAAAACTTTGGTCGAGCCAGTGCTGAAAGCACATGGAAAATAAATTACTTATGATTGCTCCAAAGCATGCAAACCTAAGTCAGTTTTAATTTAGGTATCACCATTTATTCTAGTCTGAACACAAGGCCAGACAAAACAATGCTATAGAGGCAAACTATAGTGAAACCAAGTTTTATTTTTGGCAAATAAAAGCAAAAGAACTTAACCTGTGGGGGGGGGGG
>JAOTRH010000023.1:12667992-12687203 GCA_034768845.1 Heliamphora exappendiculata | reverse complement strand
CTAGGGGAAAAATAAAAATAAGACTGTACATTTGGATTCCCTCAACTACTAAAAAAATGTACAAATATCCTCCTCTCCCTTTGGAGGGATGAAAGTGATACAAATTTATAGCTGAAGGGGTCATAATCTACACTTTTTTATAGTGGAGGGGTGTTAAGTGATAAAACAGTGACAAATGGGGGAAGTCTCTATAATTAACCCTAAACAAAAGGGTGATTTTAAGGCTCCGTTCGTTTCAACATAAAATATTTTTTTAATAAAATATATTTCATGTAAAATATTTTCATAAAAAAGTTTTTATTTTTATTTTTATTTTCTAGTGTTCGATTGACACATAAAAATATTTTCAATATAAAGTGTTTTATTGGTGGATTGAAACAAAATATTTTCCACAAAAAAATGATGGAAAATAATTGGATCTGGTTCTTGATGATTTCTAGAGCTTTGTTTCTGTTTGGGATAGCTTTTCCTATGACTTTTTTTGTGACTTTTCATCTTTTCTGAACTTTTTTATTTTTTTGGTAAAGATTTTTTATTTTTTCGATTCATCATGATAAAACGAATCTAAAAGTATAACCATTTTAGTTAGAGTTGAAAAAAAGTCTTAAAGCGGCTTTTTTCATCTTATATGAGATTTTTTATATATTTTTTGGTCATTTTTTATTTTTCTGGTCTCGTAACGAGAGAAATTTTAAAACTATCATTGTTTGAACTGAAGTTAAAAAATTTCACTAAATACGAAAAAAGCCATATAAAAAGCCTTAAAAAGCTATCCCAAACGGTAGCTACCACTGTCGTTGGCTTATATGTCTTGATTTTAGAAATTGACACAAAAATTTAAAAATCTAGGAGGGGTCGGACTCAAGACACGTCTCGTAAAAATAAATAAAAATATTTTACTACAAAATATTTTACGTTGAAACGAACAGAGCCTAAACGCAAACACTTTTTTTCTTTGGACACACTTTATGCATTTAGACACTTGTATAGGATGTATTAACACTTGTACATGAGTGTGTCCAAAAAAACAAAGTGTGTGCATTTAGAATCACCCTAAACAAAATAGAGCTCATCCACTTCTATGGTGCATACCTAAATATCCGGTGTTGTTGAACCATCTGCAAGCTCTTGCTTATTAGACTACAAAACTCGTACAAGAAAAGTACCTATTTTCAATAAAAAGGCAAACGAGTTCAACTCATGAACAGCTGTATTGTGAGAAATAATTGTCTGCCTGAGGATGAAAGAAGGAAAAAATAAAAATTAATTATATAAATCAGCAACATATGCAACTAGTTTTTGGTAGAAGGATGTAATTCACAACTACAACTTAGACCTCCTCACAATCATCCCTGAATATAAAATTCTTCACTTTTTGACAAGTAGATAGCACATACTGATTTATAAGTTACACAAAAAGCAAAAATTATTATTAATAATGCTACATTTACTGCTTTTTTCCTTTTTTGTTTAAAAAAATCAACGCCACATCCTATATAATATTTTTAGTCTATGATAACTTTTTAGTATTTTCCTGAAACCGAACCTGTCACACTTGAAAAACCAATACAATGTATTTTTGCCCAAGAAAATAGACACGTCACAAAACCCCAAAACTTTCCATGCATGCATACTTCTATATTTTGAGATCTATTATACACTCTGACATCTGCTCCACCCATTCCCTCCCTCTATAAAACGAGACTAACTCGTGACGAGACATTCTCACACCCTTTGGTGCAATGGGCGCTACATTAATATCGATTCATGTCCAATTATTGTACATGTGCCACATCATGGGGTAAACAAAAGAAGGTAAGTGTAGCATTATTGATTTATTTTCATCTGGTTAGTCTTTCATATAAGTATGACAGCTCAGATATTCTAATACTAATCAAGGAAACGGTAACTGGGTCTTCAAATTACAAACTACATGACCCCTCTACCACTGATTATTTGACCCCGTATTTCTGAAGGGAAACATCTAAAAAAATGAAAACCAAATGCACCCATGATCAAGGATCAAAATTTTGTTTCGATGGATTATTTCGGTCAGTTCAAAAATGGAAATGTTTTGAAAACAATTTAGAAACATGATGGAAATGGAGAAAAAATTGAAAACATAAGGAAACATGAATTAGTGTTTCAAAAGATAACAAATCAACAATTTATCATGTTTAAAAGTTATATATAAATTGTAAACGGTTAGCTTATAAAAAACAACACTAGAATTGGTTATAATACTTAATACTATATAAAAATAATATCCAATATATAATTTCCAAACAAAACCAGGTAGACACTAAAAGAAAACAAATATAAGAAAATGAAAAATTATAATAGTGGCATAGATTTTTAAAAAACATAAAATATTACTGACAATTTTTATGTAAAGAGTATTTTCTGGTAATAAAGAAAAAGAATACATAATTTAATCATGTCTGTTTTATTAGTTTTTCACTCTCTTACTTCTTCTCCTTCCTAATTTTTAGTTTCTCCAATAAAATTAAAAAAATTTTGTTACTCTCAAATCTCTCTCTTAATAAATAAATAAATAAAGGCAAACAAAAACAAACATTATTAGTTATTCCTAATAAGAGCCGAAACAACTCATTGTTTTGGAGTGTTCCGGTCCGTTTCGATGTGCTTCGGTGTGATTTGGTGGAAACAATGGAATTTCGACATTTCAAAAATGTTCTTTTCGGTTTCCTACGAAACATAAATGTTTCGACCGTTCCGATGGAAACGAAACAAAATTTTGTTCCTTGACCATGATTGCAACCTAGCATGTAAATCCAAGAATTTTATAGTTAAGCTCGTAATATCCAACCTATTCAATAAATTGCAATGCTAAGTCAAGTCTTATTATATTTCTCATTGAAGCATTAATTCTTTGAGGGGACCAGAGATATCACTATGCAGTTAAACCATTTGCCCGAGCTCTTGGTTTTTTGAGTGAACGGAGTTAATGCTGTCTGTTGATATTTTTGAAGACCTTTGGGTGGCATATTTCTTTTACAATGAGTGTAATCGGCCTTCTCCTGAATACTCTGCGTGTACTGGGTAGCTTGCATTTAATAAACTACTTTATATACCCACACAGTACTCTACATTAAGAGTCAAGTTCTAAAAGGAAAATGAAAGTTAGGAAACAATAATACTAGAGCAGAATCTTCTATGACAACCAAAAAAAGAAAAACAATGTTGAAAAAACAAACAAAGCAAGAACACCTTAAAGCATAGTTCATCCATTCCTTATCCCACATTTGTTTTATACTTCTGACAATTGCGCCCCCCCCACCCCAAAAAAAACCTCTTCTTTTTAGATCTTTTATATTAGAATACAACCAAAAGGAAAACAACCTAGCAAATAATAATTTTGCTCTTAATGACCAGGAATCCAACAAGGCAAAAACAAGTACGGGACTCAATTAGCAACGCTCAAAAAGCACCCAAAACAAATGTGGTTGAAACAGCTTAAAGGGAAAAAGAAATGGTTGAGACTTGAGAAAGATAACCCAAGAGATGTAATATAGCACCCCAAGCCCAAAAAAATAAAGTAATAATAAAAGCTCATTTAGGACCTTGCATGGTGCATACAGCAGCTAAACACTAAAGGACACACATAATGGAACTTGCATGATGCAAACAGCAGCTAAAAGCCAAAAAAGACAAGAAAGTCATCACCAGTTTTTTCTTTGACTCTGCAGGAGTGGTTGCTGACCTCAACCTTGCAATCAATTCCTGAATAAAGGTGCCGTCGCCTTTTAACACAGAAACAGCCTACAAGGAAACAACACAATCAGGGACAGGAGAACCGCCATCCATCGCTTAAGCTGTACTAGAATTAGAATTTACACAACTTACAATGGCATTATTAGAATGGATTATAGAATTGAGATTTGCCATAGTTGCATCATCCAGCATTCTAGGCAAAATGACATCCTAAAAAGATGAAAACAAGATTTAAAAAAATACGGTACAGCTAGAAGCAAGAAATAAAAAATATGAGCATTGAACATCTTTGCCTTCAAATAGCCAACTCTATACGTTTGGTGTATCTTTGATAGGACCAGAGGATCTTTAATTGGTATGGCCTACAAAACACAGACAGACAGAGCAAATTAATAAGAAGCCAAGAAACACACGCTTTAGATGCCAAATGGGTGGACTGGACTACAACAAGCACAACCTCCTTCCTGCACCCCCAAATCCCAATTTCGAAGAAGCATTAAGAATGGAGGTTTACCTCCTTAAAAACCACATGCTCTTTTAGAAAACTGCGATGATGTTGAATATCAGTTGTATCTGGATCATCTGCAGGCCAGCATTAAAGCAATTCTTTAACAAACAGAATAGAAAATCACAAAGTATGTAGGACCAAATTATCAACGAACATATAAGCGCTACATTGAATACTCTCACAACAAAGGACCCTTTGGTTATCAATGATCAACAGGTGTTCTGGAGTATAGGTAAGAGTCGGAAGACGTAGAAGGTTGCAGAGAAGATTCAAGTTTCACTAATCAAGTAGATAAGAAAGATTCTTAAGCACAAATATCACAAACAAGTATGGACATTAAAGAGGAATCACAGAGCACATTCCCATGCAGGTATTCCAGCGAACACACACCATGAATATATGCATCCACTGGCTTTGTAATTCCTACCTATAGACCGCTAGGAGGAAAAAATGCATAAACACCAAGACCCCATTTGATTAACTGGATGAATAATGAGGGGATATATATTCCCACAAGATAAGTAATTCCATGGGTTAGTAAGTGAGGGGATTATTAATCACATGTTCTCCTAAGTACATTGTATATCCCACATTGTGTGAGATTAGTTATCCAATGAATACATAATCCTTCTATTACTTATTGCACTCAAATAAGAAAAATACAATCCTATTAGATAGTAATCCAATTCTACATTTAATCCGGTCAATCAAACATGCCATATCCAACCATCACTACCAGAAAAGAGAAATCACAAATAAGAGTAATAAAATACAATGAAGAAGATAAATTATACCAGCATGTTACAAGTATAACCATAAAAAAATGACCCTCAGTGGAATCAACAATCGTAATCAAAAATAGCATAATGAAGTCCATTTACTCCAGTATAGTCCAATATATTACCTCTTTATTAAAAAAAAGTTAATGAAAGTATAGCAATTAGAACAACTTCCTACCAGGTATCTTGCAGCTTGGCATAAGATAGAAAAGAACTGGGTGGTCAATTATATCATGAGAAACAACACTAACAACAACGATAACCACAGATACCAAGGTAAGGTCATCATAGCCAAAACCATAAAAAAGGACTCTGGAAAATGTTAATTTCTGTGAGTAATAATAAGCATACGAAAAACTAAGCCGAAATGCAATGTCATCTAAAGTCATATCACTAGGGATTTATTCGCAGTAAAGTCATTGACAGACAAAACTACAGAAGGTAATTAAAAGTATCTTTGGACCAAAGGCAAAACAACTTACATTCAAGAGATCCAATAACATCCATGATCAATTCATCCCCAAACATTTTCTCAAAGATCTGAGGACTATTGAGTAAAACTGCAGGTCAACAAAAAAAGGTATAAATGAGTAACATATATCAAGAATGGAAAAAAGAGAAAAATATATAAAAAAATAGTAATAGCAATAACAACACTAAGAAAAGGTAACTGATGTATAATGGAGTAATAACTGATCCCTCTGACAGTTTTAAATATCAAGTGAACACCATCAATATTTTCCAAGTCTTCGCAGATTCTAAACTGATCCATCAGCTTCCGGAAAAAATCTTGCTGCACAGAAAAGTGAAAAAAACTCTTCCTCTTCAGAAAATGAACAAAACTACCAAAGAAAACAATGATAGAAGAGAAAAAAGAGACACCAAAACACACACACACGCACAAGGAATGACTTAAAATGTGCATATTCAGTGTCAAATAACAAGGTCCAGGTTACATAAACACAAGATAATTCTTACTATCCAATTTAACAAACAAATCTACCTATATGTTGTATTGAATGCTCAATTTCCATGTTTCCTGCCCATTTCAAAATCAATTTGGAATTTTTTTAGGAAGGCTAAGGAGACACGAACTTGAGGCTCTTATTGGTGGAATGTGGCCTAAGCTGCTGGGATTGTCCCCTAGGGCTGAGGGGACAAGTGTGTCATGCAATTTATAATGTGCATTAGAAATACTCTTATAGCAAGATAACTTTTTTATTTAGAAAAAGTCTTCAGCTTCTCAGACTTTCTTGGTTCTTGCATTTTGCTGAATTATTTTAATCCGTTTCCATGTAGCTCAACACCTTTGTCAGAACCAAAAAGCCAACTCCCAACCAATATAGAACATTAATGGAATTGTTACATCCTTCTTGTGTTTGATTGCCACTAAGCATTGGAATAAATCAATGCCACAACATTACAGATATGTTAATTAATTGAACTTTTCAATACAGTTCAAAAATGATAAGATGATGCCAAGATATTTTTGAGACACTTTCCACCCCAAAAAAAAAAGATATGAAAAACACAATGCCAATGTCCGCACGTAGAGGGGGCGCATGAGATGGAGCAAGGGGAACTGAGAAAGGCAAGGATAGCAGAAATGGGAAATTGAAGAACTATCTATAATTGAACTACTGAAAGCTTGGCAACAGAAGAATGGAAAAATTCTCCGTAATTCCAATGACTGAGTAATTCAAAAACCTCAATTTTATCAGAGATGCACGTCAGCAAGTGCTAGGCACAGGGCATGTTGAGTAGTAATTTGGTTTGCTTTACTCCAAAGAAACCTTAACATTATCCAGCAGTCTCTGCAGGAGAGATTGTAAACCAAGATCTTGTTGAGAAAAGGATAGTCTTGGGATCCCTGAACATTTCTGTCAAGTAATTTGTTGTGGAAATCATCCAAGTACTTTGTATGGGAAGTGTAACATATCCCAAATACAGTCGAATGCTTAATACTAACTACCACATTTCTAGTTTCATTTCTTTTTATGTGAGTACAAATCAAAACCCAACCCTATCCTCCCTTTAACCATTGCGCTACAATATCTTATAATATGCATGTTCCATAAGAAGCTTTCTTCCCTTCAAAGCAGATAATTGCTTAGAAAATTGTGCTAACTGGCAATTGATAAAGAAAAATTAAATATCGCATGTCCAACCTATGGCATAGATGCCTTGACAAACAACAGTGCCACAACATAGTGTGACAGACCAAGAATCGTTGGGGCATTGAATGCAATGTCCCATCCAACATTAATGGGATATAGAAATAATTTTGGTATATAAAAAGAACTTGTGGGCTACTACTAATCACGTGGACTTCAGCTTTTGGGCCACATTGATAAACTTTTTATTCAAGTTATTAAGCCAGTAGTTCGCTTGAGTCGTTACAAATAGTATTAGAACCAACCCTGATCCTATCAAGGGCCCCGGAGAGAGGTAAAGACTCTGAGATTGTATATCATGTGCACGCTAATGAGCTGCTCTGTTTCCGCTAATGAGTTTCTATTCACATTCTAGCCAAAAGAAGAACTTAGGCCACGCAACGAAAATGTCGTGTATTTGAAGGAGAATATTGTGATACCTCATCCTACATCAATGGAAGATATAAATTACGTCTAGTATATAATAAAACTTGTGGAATACTACTAATAACTTGGACTTAAATTTTTGGATTGAGTTGATGAGCTCTTTATTCGAGTTATTGAGCCAATAGTCCATTGGGGTCATTGCATTAAAGATTGGAGTTGAACAAAAGGTTGATGAGGCTCACGGAAAGTTCTAGAAGATCCCGAAAGGGTTCAATCCATGGGAGAACCTTGAAGTGTCTAGAGGAGTCAAGAATGTTCTTGAAATGCCTAGAATAGGGTAAAAGGCCTAGAAGAGTGTAGAAGGATCTACCATCCTAGTCCAATGTCGAGAATTCTAAAACATGAGAAAAAGTAGAAAAGCCAATATAGTGTCTAGAAAAGCTCTAGATGATGAATGAGAGCCCTTGAATCAATATGATCCTAGCCACCTGTTAAGGAGATGGATGGCTATAAAAGGGAAAAAAAAGATCTTATTTATGAGGTGGGCACTTGGAAGTGCTCCAAGAGAAGCTCTTCAAGGTGAGAATGGTACTTAGATACTTGGAAAATAAGAGAGCTCTAAGAGATAGAATGTCAAGTGTGAGCTTGAGAGCTTGTAACGCTTGAGCGAGAGAGAGAGAGAGAGAGAGAGCCTTGGAAAGCCTTGTGCACATACGCTTTGTATAATGAAGCTTCGTTATGTGTGTTTTGTGTCAGTATGTGAGGTGTACCTCTTGAGCTTGAGTCTGAGGCCAACACTTCAATGCATTCGGGGGTGCATTGCCTGCCGCACGGGGCGCAAGTGAGGTGAAAATCTTAGCCCGTAACAATAGGATCTAGAAGGTCTACTTGTCACAATATTTTCCAGACATATGACAGTTTGAATACCAACCTCTTACATAGTAACTTCTACGACCATCGCAAATCTGGCTAGAAAAATAACCAAATGGAAACTAGTAAACAATGTGTAATAACATATAGTTTGTTGACGGTGAAGCACTTTATTAGAATAGATTTGCCAAAATATTGTTAGGTCTAGCACATACACAGAATTTTAACCTAACCTAAAATCACAAAAAAGTTCTAGACAGCTTACATCATGTGATACGAGTTCTGTTACTCGCATTTGATCAGCAATGCCACTCTCAACCACATTCTGCAAGATGAAAGGTGGTGAAATTTGTTAACTATTACATGTACACACAAAAACATTTAAGATGCATACGCACCCCAGTAACAAAAAAACAGAAAATAATAAGTCAATTTTCCACACCAAGAAGAGAGAGAGAGAAGCAGAGTAAAAAAATATTGCAAACATTGAATAGAAAAATTTAAGAGGAAAGAAAACATATATTACATATGCATAAAGTGTGCACTATTCGTATCAGCCACCACAATCGAAGTGAGGATCAAAAACTCTTATCTAAGGCTTGAGGAAACCAAAGTGAGTACAAACCCCTGCTACCATCATTTTCGGCTACATGCACTAGGAATAGAGGGGGCAAATATGGTATTATGGTAGTTTTATACAATTCCCATCAAACCAGATCAGCACATATTTTGCTAATTACATATTATTTACAAAACCCTCACTTTATTACAGGAAGTAAAACCACCTCATTCATGAATTCAAGTCACCAACACGTGACCACCTTCTTCTTTCATTTTCTTTTCTCTTTTCTATTCCTGTCCTTCCCGTGAACCTCTGCCAAAAGAAAATCCCAATTTTTTCTCTATCTATGCCCCCTCCCTCCATAACATGGAGACCCAAGTTTCTTGCATCAGTTATCTAGGTCACTGCACTTGTACCAGTTATCTAGAGCTCAAAATGCTTCAATCGCTTCGATGACCTTATACTTTACACCTCGAATATGTAGGGATTTTAAGGCATTTTTAGAAATCTAAATGACTATGACTATGAGTATGAGGCCCCTGAATATGTTTCTTTCTTGAGATCCTTAAGAATGTCTCTTTGTCCAATGCCTCTCTTGATAAAAGGGTGTGGGGTCGCCATTCATCCAGTATGTTCTCTTGCAAGTCATATTTGATAATCCAAATGATTTGGGATGCTTGTGTGCCTCCAAAAGGTTAAAGTGTTTGCATGAAAATAGCTCACAAGAAGCTGGATACCAATGACATGGTTGAAAAGAGAAGGTCAAATTGCTATTTACACCCTCAATGGTGTATTATGAGTAGGGGGTCAAGGAAAGGGGGTTCATTTATTTTCGTATTGCTATATAAATTGATTTGTACACAGGAGAGTGTTTCATTTGATGAAGGTAGATAGGTAATTCCATGTTGTTATTATTATATGTTGTGCATTTATTTTATAGGGTTTCATTCAAACAACAATACTTGGGCTCTTTATAGATGTGTGTGTTGTACTTTAAGTTCTATGGTTAGAAAGGAATGCTAGAGTTTTTAAGGAGGAAGTTGGGAAGTATTTGGAACAAGACTTGTTAATTGGCTTCTTTTCTAGGTTTCAGTGTCCCCTTTCAACTCATTCTCCCAACCCAGCCAACTAGGTATCCAACTGGGGGATGGCCACAAGTTGGGTGTGGCCACAGATATGGGGCACAATTTGGAGACAACTATAGCACCCTCTTCCCATGACACAAATAATAAATTGGATGCAAAGAGAAGAAAAAAAAAGCCACACATTTTCCTCTATTTGACATCACCAACCTGAAACCTTGCTAAAATAGTTTGCCAACGCCAAGGGGTAGAAGATGATTTATACTCTTTTACTTCAGTTGAGAGAGGGTGAGATTGAAACCTAAAGCGACCAAATTTAGAGAATTTCCCCGTGACTGTTGTTCCAAAATGAAGTGTTGTCCGTTTTCATCAGACAAAAGTTGGGTGCCATTGTATCGAGCTTGGGATGCATTGTAATGGGTTAAGATACTAGGATGAGCGTCTGAGAATGTTGGCGATTTAAGACCAACATAACTGATACAAGCATCATTCCGTTACTTGTGACCGTTTTCATGTAGCAAAACTTGGATGCAATTGTATCAAGCTTGGGATATATTGTAATGGGTTAACAGGATGAGCGTCTGAGAATGTTGGCGATTGAAGACCGACATAACTTATACAAGCATCATTCCATTACTTTCACGAGTATACCTGCATGACCACGTTGCATTAGTTTTAGGACGCTTAATTTTAATCTAAACAAAATAGGCCAATTTGATTCAAATGACAAATCTAGCCTGGTTACCATAGAATTTGTTTAACACTAAGAAACCAGGCTGGAGCACAATCCCGAGGGTTCTGCCCAAGCAGGCAACCAAAAGTTGGGCATTACACTTTAATAGCCTCGACTCAGTGTGCCAAAATCAAGCTCAAACTGGGGAGCTTTTTGACTTACCTAAACAGCTCCAGAAAGCCTCGCTAGATGTGCGTTTTTTAGCAGGCTTGTAACCGGCTAACTTATATGGCTTATCAGTGTGCATATCAGTATTGCACACTCGAAACCTGCCCGAAGACAGCTCAAGAAGCACCTAGAACCTAATTTAATAGGATTAGTCTAATGCTTTCCTATAAATATTAACTGGATCTCTTGAGCACGGAATTTTGCACACTTTCGAGAGGGAAAACACTGAAGTCATTGGAGTTTTATCTATCTCTTGAAACACACTTTTCTCCTTCAATAAATTAGAGCTTTGCATGATCTGAAGCAAGAGTTCAATTCATGTTTGACCTTTGTTTTTTTTTTCAGAAACCCACACCAATGTTCAATTGCATATCCATCACAGGCCACTGCATAACGAAGGTACATGGAGAAGAGATTGGCAAGAGAAGTTCCTAGACCTAGAATAAGAGTGCCTAAGAAGCTTAGAACCACGAGGAGTGAAGAGCATGTGCGGAGCTTTGTGAAATACTTCTAAACATGTTGGGTCATAACTCATAAGTACTCTTCTCTTGAGAGTTATAAAGTTTTATTTTATATAAAGGATTATTACTAGCTGGGTATGCCTGTGGTTTTTCCATTCAGAAAAGTCTTCTTCAAGGTTTACCACATGAAGATTGCTGCGTCTTTGTTCTTCTCACAACGATTACCATGTGCTTGCCTAACTGGTAATCTTCCTGTTTAATTTGCCAATTCATCCCCTCTAGCACCAATAGGTCTGCAACATTATTTCAATTGGTGCAGAGCACATTGAAGCTAGAAGTTTAGTGTAGCCCCTGAGGAATTCAGAGATGCATGGAATGAAGAGCAAGCAAGAAGCCACGTGGAAAACTTCAAGAGTGAGGTAAACCAAGTTGGGGTTGCATGTCCTCTCATGTTGAGTCTTGTAAGCTTTTGATTTGTGTATGATAATGGTTTTTCTCTTGAGAAATGTTTGTTGCCTCAAAATTTGTGTGTTTTTGTTATTCTTACTACAATTTATGTGTGGTTGCCAATATGTTTATTTGGTATCATCATAAGAGGCAAAGGTAAAAAAAGACTGAATTTTTAACTAGTATATGTTCATGGTTAGTTTGGCTTATTCACCCCCTCCATACACGTTTAGCCCATCTATGTTCTTTCTATGGTAAATCTCCAAACTTTCAGACACTCTAACAAAATGGCAGGGTCCCTGTGCCCTCAGGTATCGAGTAGTCAGAAAATCTAATGATAAGACACACAAACATGCAGAAAATTATAGATAACACCAGTACACGATGCTCAAATTCATGTAACATGCGTCACAAGTCTCTTTAGTTGTAATAATCACTTTAATGATTACCATAGTTATCAGAAAGTACACGGGCCAAGTAGGTAACTAAAAAGCTTCAGTAACTAGGAAAACAAATGTTCAATAAAAGGCAACATTATAACAAAATAATAACCGAAAAGTGAAAACCAAGGCATCAGTTTCAACCTTCAGGATTAAAGGAAGTGTAGATAGCTCAACTGCAGGCAATTCCCTCAACTCACTGTTGACACTATGATAAGTTTCATCTGCAGAAGTAACAATAGCACTTATCAACCATTCAAAGCATCGTGAATAGCACAAGTTCTTTAGGTAGAAATTACTTATAAAAAAATACAAATCTGTTAGGCATGCTGACAAAAATAAAAATTGGGAAATTTGGCAAAGGTTGCGTAAAGTGTTAAGCAGGGGCACATCTATGGAATGATCACTTTTTCTTGAGACCCAATTTGAAAGTCTGTACAATTCAATGCGACCAATAGTTGGTTGGTCCCTACGTAACAAATAAGCTAAGATTGAGTAGCTTCTCGAAAAAGCTAACATTGTGCTTAATCTTAATGAAATCACCCATTGAGTGCTTTTGGTTATTTTTAAACAGCGCAACCCCATACATGGTAAAAGGACTTCCCCAACTCTATGAAGAATCCTGTATCCTCTCCAATCAGAAAACAATACCGCTGCTTGCAGTGAGACTCTTATCCAATTCTATAGTATTCAAAAAGTTATCCCCTTTCAAGGACACAGATGTAATGAGCAATGGTTTAACCAGATACAAGATGATATGGTTGAGTACGAGACAATCTGTGCTTTGCTGGGTACAAGACAGTCTGTCTTTGCTAGAATATTTGGACTAAACAAAATTGCTGATTCAACATCTCATCCGTTCTCTATGCATACCTGATTCCGCTAAAAATTGTCATACCAAATTATACTCGCTGTTGCAGAGGGATCTGCAGCATCTTCTTTAGGTTAAAATCCTTTTAATTGCCAAGAAAAAAGAAAAGAAAAGAAAGGATTTCTGATCAGGCAAAAGTAACCAGGGATCTGTCCATCGTCACTCTTCCTAACAAACAGTGGACCAAACTCTTTTGACAAGAAGGAAAAACAAACAAACAAAGGAAAGAAATTATTTCTGATCAGGAAAAAGTAACCAAAACAATCAGCAAAAAGGTTGCCAAAATACTGAAGCTTAAAGGCAAGGCTGTTATCTACATAAACCTACTCAGCAATAAACACAAGCACGCGTGTATGCGCACATGCGCGCGCACAGAGTAAAGAACTTCTCCCACGAGGCAAATGCTTCTTGTTTTAGCTCCTTCATCCAAACCCAATCAAGTGCAATGCTCCTAACAGCCAGTGAGACATTGAATAAAATGACACAAACAGAAGATGTGACCAACACAGATTTCCTTTTCAGCACGTGCACGAATTTGCACGAGATTTCTTGCTGGCCTCTTAGCTTGGAACTAAAAATACTAGATCCATCGTTATCAATCACATGAATGGACACCTTTTCAATTATTTGGTCATTACTCAGCCAAAGAAGGAAACCAACATACCAGCATACAACAAGAATCAAATAAGAAATCCCATAGATTCGATTTTTTTAAATGCAAACATGTAATACTAATATCTAATATGCAAACAACTAAATTTTAGATAATCATGATAGTTTTAAGCTCACTAAAACTCTTAACTCAAACCATAACAGAAACAACAAAGCCAGTTGCAAAAAAAATCCTGGTGGTAAGCTAAACTAATCATGTAGCCGACTCTAATTGATTGAACATAGGGCTTAGTTTCGTTTGGTTTGGAATGATTCCGAGTACAAATCCAACTCTATATTTGTTCCAATCCTCAAAATAGACCCAATAAATTTATCATCCATACTATAATAGCAATATCAAGCCTTGGGAAAAGAGACATTTAGATTATGGACCATCTAAACAACTCAGATTGCACTGGCTGGGTTGCCCCAACCTATCAATCAGGCACGAGCCAGGTTCTAAATTTACAGAACTTGGGAATGCTAGAAAAAAAAAACATATCACGTGGAAATATAACCATAATTGTTCAAGAATGGATCATAGCAAACACTTACTGTTAAGAGCATTGAAATGCAGATTTCTTTGCACACTACAAATGTGATCCCTGCATAAAAGAAGCATGTCATTAGGTAATAAACAGAAATTCAGAAGTTACAAAATCAGTAGTTACCATATGCATGAGCAACCGGTAGTCTCCTGAAAGCTAAGAGCTAATTCATTTGAATACTCTAGATCTCTCCAAGAGATAATTGTATCTGGAAAAGGGGAAAAAAGCCTACATTCAACTACAACCTAAACAAAGAAAGAAAAAATAACAAGAAGCACCCGTGTGAACAACAACAAAAAATACCTTCTTGCTTTCGGTAAATATCATCTGGACTTATACGGTGCAAAAGCAATGTTTCATTGTCTTCTTCATCAACAATAAACAAAGCCGGTTCTTTTGATCTCTGTGTTATGGCATTCAAACAAAGTACCAATCAATTATTTGGCAGTCATTTTGACAAAGAACCTAGAACCACAGGTTTAATACTACAAGGGAGAGGGAAGGGGGGGAGAAGACAGATCATGGAAACCACCACACCTCTAAATAATCAACAGTAACATGTCCAGTTCCTTGGTCATCCCACTTCCCATCATTGTTCAGACGATAAACTTTAACATGCTGAAGTTTAATTGAAAATAATAAATAAAATGAGAAGCACTTTCACCAGTAAGAAACACTTGCCAGAAATCCCACTTAAAATTAAAGAACAATGACATCAGATGCAATAGGCAGAAATATAAGAAACCCAAAACTGAAAGATTGGGCAATGCAATGAATCAATGATCAGCAGCAACTACAGTGCATGAGGAAGAGATTCCACAGGGTGCATAGTGAAGTTCTTGGAAAAGCTCCTCAAAAGCATACTACCAAAGAAAAGGTGATTCTTTTTTTATCAACAACAAAAGAATTCTACTAAATAGAAAATAGAATAGTTATAATATGTGTGACGACAAGAGGTCCCCCCAACAAAAAATGAGAAATAAAAAAAAACAACAACAACGACAAAAGAAACACTAATATATAGATAGCATACTCTTGCCCCATAAAAAATTAATGAGCTCATGCTTATCCTCAAAATTTTTGCGTTCTATTACAACCAAATGACCCAAAAGACTGAATATAGCGTTATTCCACAAAATTTTTCCTTTCTCATTAAACCCAAAATGACTAAGAACAATTCCAACCATTTGCAAGCACGATACCGAAGCCACCCAACTACTATTCACTATTCCAAATAGCCGATGCCATAAAGATAGATCTAACAAACAATGCAACAATAAGTGATACAATGATTCTATCCTCCTACCTACACATAATGCATCATTGAGGACAAAGATAACTATTTGGCCTCCTCCTTTAAAGAATGTCATTGGTGATGAGACTTCTACGAGGTCTAAGCCACAGTACAAGTAAAAAATGAATGTTTTCAAAAGTGGCAAAAAGATAGAAATGAGAACAATTTTAATAGCTATAAACAAGCTTGGAAGGAGAAAGACGTTAATAGAACCGTTAGAAATGCTAAGTTGAAAGCTTATAATGATTTTTATACTAGAATAGATAGTAAAGATGGAGAAAATAACATTTATAAACTTGCTAAATGGAGACTAGAGAGAAAGGAGAACAAGAGACCTTACTCAGGTTAAATATTTAAAAAACGAGGATTTAAGGGAGTTGATAAAGGATGAAGAGATTAAGGAAAAATGAAAAACATATTTTGAGAAATTACTAAACGAAAAGCAAGTGGAAAGATCAGGAAGAAAGGAACCTGATAACTCGGATGAAACTATAGAATATAAGTTCTATCGCAGAATAAAAAAATTTGAAGTGAAAACTATAATAAAGAGAATAACCAAATGGTATTCTTGTGGAGGTGTGGAAATGGCTAGGCGAACTGAAAGTATCTTAGTTAACAAAATTATTTAATAAAATAAAATGACTAGGAAAATGCACGAAAAGTGGAGTAAGAGTATTGTAGTTCCTATATATATAAATAAAGAAGACATTCAAAATTGTAACAACTATAGAGGTATTAAGTTTATGAGTCGCACAAATATCACAGAATTAGTTTGGTTTTGTGTCTAGTAGATCAACTATGGAAGCAATGCACCTACTTAGGAGATTAATAGAGAAGTATAGAAGCAAAAAAGAGAGATCTTTATATGTTTTATAGACTTTGAAAACACATATGATAGAATGCCTAGAAATATCATATGGTGGTTGTTGGAGAGAAATGGAGTGACAAAGAGGTACATTGATGTGGGAGCTACTGCGACAATTAAATCACCCGCAGGAGTAACAAACGAATTTGCAATTACAGGAAAAACAAGTGAATCGGCTTTTAGTCCTTATCTCTTTATCCTATTTATGGATGAACTGACTAAACATATTCAAGATGATGTTCCATGATGTATGTTATTTGCTGATGATATTATTTTAGCAGATAAGATAAGGAGTAGAATTAACGCTAAGTTAGAAATGTGAAAAAAAACTTTGGATTCAAAAGAGTTCTTAGTAAATAGGAATAAAACTCAATATATGAAAAATAATTTTAGTAGTAATAGAAATATTAATAGTGAAGAAATAAATATTCAAAACCAAGAGATACCTAAGTGTAAATATTTTCGTTATTTAGGTTTGATTATTAACAAAAATGGAGAGATTGCAAATGATATAACCCACCAAAACAAAGTTAGTTGCCTTAAATGGAGGGGTGCTTCCGGCGTTCTATGTAATTGACGGATACTTATAATATTAACAGAAAAATTTTATAGGACAGCTATTAGACCAACAATTCTATATGGGACCATATGTTAAGCTACTAAGAAATATCACATAAATAAGAAGAATGTTGCAAAAATGATAATGTTAAGATGGATACGTGGTAAGACTATAAAATATAAAATTAGAATAAAAAGATCTATGAAATGGTATGGGCCACACCAATGAGGATAAATTGAGAGAAAACAAATTAAGGTAGTTTGGACACATACAACGTAGACCAGTTGATGCAGTAGTAAAAAAAAATGACAAGATCATTGGTAATAGAAACGCTAGTGGGAGGGGTAAAAGATAGACCTAAATTGATATGGAATGCCGTATTAAAAAATATATATAAACTTATTGAAACTAGCTGACAATACGGCCCTTAACAGAGCAGAATGGTATAAAAAGATTCATGTACCTAACCCCAATTAATTTGAATAAAGGCTTATTTTGATTTTGTTTTGTTTTAGTACATTAGTGTGACTTGTCAACCCTTCCCATTTATCAAGAGGGATGAGGAAATCGACCGACAACAATTGATCATCATTACTAGATGTCCAGTGCTTTTCTCTCTTTCTCACAAGTTAGGATAGCAAAGTATGATTCGTTGCCAACTAGCTCAGCTCAATCTACAGACATTCATCTTCATAGCTATTTTTTAGTTTAACTATACAAGTTGGTTGACCATGGTAGAGTTCCTCCTACATTGAGAATCTATATGGCTTTGCCTTTTTTTGTCTCATTTAAAATCTATTGACTTTTTTATTTTTTGTTAAATTCTTGAGATAATTAAAAGGGTGTTTCCTTCTTCCAGGATCCTTGTCTTTTCTTTATTTTAAATCATTTGGTTTATAGATAACTTCGATGATTCTTAATCCTTTCAAAATGGCAAAAACATATCCATTTTTTGATTCTTGCCATCAAAGAATTATATAAACGGTTGATTCCCACATGATACACATTGTATCAAAAGAATTGTACCAATTCCAATAAATTTTCCTTTTGGATAGGAACAAGAGAGAGAGAGAGAGAGAGAGAGAGAGAGGGATTCTAGCCAACAGAATAATAAACATAACATATTAGGAACTCTCTAATAAATTCCATTGATTGACAACACAGTCACAACCCCACTTCCTCTTAATGATGCATGCACCACCATTCAAGAGATAATTCATTCAGTCATTGAAATGCCTAGCCATATTACATGTTTATACCACTACCCTAGGTAATAAGATGCATGTAAGTCAGCAATAAGCTGGGACTTTTAATATCAGGGGGAGTATCAGTATAATATGCTGCAGATACCTAAGTTCCTAACTACTAGGTCGCAGATGTGGTGCTTAGTATTACAAACAAATGATCCTTTATTTTTCTTTTATTCCTTCCAAAAGCAGCAGTTCATCTTCCTTAAAAATATCACCAATGCTCTGTATCTATAAAACAGGAAAAATAGGAAGGAATAAAGGTTAAGAAGATGGACAACCTGTCCTAAAGAAAAGGAAGGTGCAGTCCCCTTGTTTGGTTTGGTAAATTTGGATGCAAAGGACTGTAAAAAAGGAAGCCAGCACAGTGTGTTGTTTCACTTTACCATTCATCCTTTCATGCAAAAGGAATGATATGTTTTAAAGGTAAAATTGTTCGAGAGACGGGGAAGCCCCTTCTCTCCTTCTCACTCATTTTAGGCAGCAAGGATGCAGTGGGCCTAAAAGATAGTGCTTCTTCCTATTCCCGTCTTACCCTGTGGGCTTGTCCCTTCAAGACCAATCAAGAAGACTTTTTATCTATCAAGCGCATGCATTGTCACAAGTCAAGTAGTTATATATATGTATGCCTGTTTGCTACTTAAAAATAATAATCATAAAAAATCTTAGTCTTCTATTTAATATAATTACATGAGTTGGTAGTACTTCTGTAATTTCAGACATGCCATAATAATAATCCATGGACCATAAAATGGGTCAAATTTTTGTTTTCAAAGCTTTAAGCTGAGTTAAAAATGAGGCCCTACACTTGTAAAACTTCCCAAAAATCCAACTACACAAAGCATCGCCCT
>JAOTRH010000023.1:12650545-12667892 GCA_034768845.1 Heliamphora exappendiculata | reverse complement strand
AGCTTTAAGCTGAGTTAAAAATGAGGCCCTACACTTGTAAAACTTCCCAAAAATCCAACTACACAAAGCATCGCCCTTGAGCCCAAATATTGGGACCTCAACACCTTGGAAGATCCTTCTTGCTAACAATAGCATCCTGACGGATATTGGTATGCGTTGACACTGTTAACGTGGATTATGTTTGTAAGAGTGCGTTTTAAGATGACATGTTATGTAGTTAAGGTCAAGTTGGAGCATTTTAGTCATCTATGTACTTTTGCCTTCCATATAAATAAATTATAAGGTTTAGGATTCGTTAAGCAACTCTAAACCTATTCTTCTTGATTATTCATCTTACGTAACTCTAATTCGTTCTTTTACAATTCAACTTACTATCAGAGCATTTGATCCAACTCGAGAACGCGATCAACAACTTCGGGACTTGTCAAATGATGAAGACATCGTGATGATGACATCATTCGTATGACAACATCAGCATAATGTATAGACACGACTTGCGACAAGTGCATCATTCGGCTCGTCTACTCCTCCAAATAATTATGGTCATTTTTCAAGAATTTCTTGATGTCAAATGAGGCATTAAAACAAAATCCAAAATATTTCTTGGATTTAATAATTGAATTATTTGATATGGAATTTAGCATTTTTTCTATATTGTCGCTTGGAATGATTCTTTGGGTGACTCGGAACAAGTATTGAGATTGATTGCTTGAGATTTGGCTTACCAAAATCTTATATGCAATAATAATAATAATAATAATAATAAAATCAGTTGGCAGGTTGCAATTCCTATACAAGGTTTTTTTTTTTTTTGCGCATTTGATTCAACTGCTTACTTTTGTTGTGATGCCGAACCACCAGCGATTGAAGAAAGAGAAACTAAAGAACAAAAAATAAATTCTAAAACTAACAATCTAAACTTAAAAGCTTAATTTTTATTCATTCAAAATCTGACCAATACATTGGAGAACCACTTATTTATAGGCCAGACCCTAATTTAAAAAAAGGAACTTAAATCCTTAGCTAATGGAAAAAAGATCATATAATATCCTAAATTAATTGAACAAGAAATAATATCTAATGGGTAAATTACACTTACCTCCCCTAAGGTTTAATTTTATTATAGGAATCTCCTCTATGATCTCTGAAATTATACTGTCCTCCCCTGTCAGATACTACCGTTAGACTCCGTTAATGGAAAGTTTGATATTACTTTTTTACCGTTTGCTTTAAAGAACTATTTTACGTTCAATAACTCATCTAGAGTAAATGACATTGTTGCCCTTTGTATTTACCGAGCCTTTTGATGAGACTTAGTAAATCAATCTCTTCTCCTTCGCACGTTTCTGGAGAGGCCCTTTGGTGAAAACAACCGCCATTTGCGATTGGAAAGCCCCAATTCCAACCAACGTCAACCCTGAAGCCTGACCATCAGCCTGACCATCTGTTTCTGCATTTTTTTATTTAGTTTCACATTGAAGTCCAGTGGAGTAGGAGTGGGAATGAGGAAAAAAAAAACTAATTGTGTTTGGCTTTAACGGTGAATCGGAGCAACGATCTCTGTTTCTATGTTGTAGTTTATACATATGTGAAATAATATTGAATAATTTTCTCGAATTGAAAGAAAAATTGAAAAGTTTTTTTGTAGATTCAAAACATTGAGAATTATCTTCTTTCTCTACACTGCTTTTTCCGGATATGAAACTGGTCGTGCATAAACAGTGATGGCGACTTTAGTGGTGAATGCCAATGGTGGTTCTTTCCAAAACGAATAATCAAAAACGTAATCTGTTCATGTGCTGGTTCGGAGAATCATATTAACCGACGTTGAAAACTTGATTTTCAAAGCGGAGAAGATGAACGGTAACATCCGATGCCTTCTCGCTTGAGAGTTTCTGGGTTTGTAAAAGGCCTTGTTTGGTTGTGCATAATTGTTTAAATTGCATTGTTTGGATATAAATCAAAAGGGATATGAGAAAATGAAAATTTCGAACAAAAATGGCGCTGGACCATTGGGGAAGACGACTAGCAGGCACCTGCTCGCTGAATGAGGTTTCAGGAAGGCTACGTTTGGCTGCTTTGAAATGACTAGATTGCTTTTTGGTTCTTAAGTGTCCGTTTCAATTCCGTTTTGAACGCGGTTTGATTCAGTAGATTTAAATTTTAGTTGTCGCTTATTGGATTTCTGGAAAAAAAAAAAAAACATAGATAATGAGTTCAGTTCATGCAACAGAAAAAATTGTGAACCTTCGGAATTTTCATTTTTTTTTCAGTGTTTCGTTCTTCTCCTCCTTTGATTCTCGAAGAATCAAAATAAGACTTGATCGTTATAATCTAATGATATTCTATTTGTCTCGTTTGGATGCGGAAAAGAAAAAAATGAATTAAATTGGTTTTGAATCCAAGCGGCACGTCGTTAGAGAACAAACTGATGCACAGTGTTCATCTTTGGGTTTCATTAAGACATTTTTTGGTTGCGCCACAATGTTCAGATTGCTTTATTTAGCTCTTGAATGCTCGTATGAACTCCGATATGACCATGGTTTGATCCGGTGAACTTAGAATTTGGTTTTCTACTTCCGGTCAAGTGTTTAAAATTTTCTGAAATATGAATATTTTAATTGTAATTTTCTATACTTTTATTTTTTGCTAGACAATTAAATAAAAGTTATAATTTGTGAATTCGACACAAATGGTTTTCATGATCTGAACGTGAGTGACACAATCATATGCACCTTAATTTTATATACTTTCAAAAAAAAAGAAAAAGAAATATACTTTTAAAAAATATCAAAAATATACTTTAAAACAAATTCATAAATATACTTTTTAAAAAAATTAGACATATACTTATAAAAAAATCGAAGACATACTTTTAATAAAAAAATAGAAATATACTTTTTTTTAAAATCAGGATTATAATTGTAAATAAACAAAAAAAGAAAACAAAATAACAAATACCTTTGCTCCAGCTTCAGCTCTTCAATGGCGTACCTTCAATGGCATTTGGCATAGAGTAGGAGTTTGTTTTTTAGTTGAGGGAAGGAAAATATAGGCAAAGGACCCATGGGAATTTTGGTCCTTTAGAAAATATAGTTTGAGTGTATATTGGGTATTTCACATCTTTGTCCCATCACCATGTCATAAGAGGGTAAAATTGGCAAATCACATGAATTTTCATGCTTATGTCAGCAATTTCCATTCATTCCATTAATGGAGGTCAAACAGAAAGAAAAATTAAAACAGACAACACCAGAAGGGAGGGCAGAGTAATTTCAGAGACCACATGGAAGAACCCTGTAATAAGCTTAAACCTCAGAGGAGGTAAGTGTAATTTACCTAATCTAATATAATATCCTAATTGATACTTATTTAAATATTTATTAAATAACCTAATATAATAAGTAAACTGAATATGAAATAATAAAATACTATAATCAATAAATTCTGAAAGATCTTTTTGTTCGCATCATTCTCCTCCACTTGGAAAAAGAACTCGTCCTCGAATTCGGCTAGAAATGCGACCGCTGCGGGTTTTTTTTTTCTTTTTTTTTTGTCTCATGGTTGGGCCAAACTGATAGCTAGATTTTAAATTACATTATTAGCTGTTGTTTTTTTGCCATTATCCTAAATAGTGGGGAGGGAATGGGCTTGGGCTAAGGGTTTAAATGGTTAATTTGGGCTCGAAAAAAAAAGTAGCGGGGTTGGTTGTTCTCTTTTCTTTTCTTTTTTATCTTTCCTTTTTGCTTTGTAGGCTGGATTATGGTAAAGGGTTTGGTATAAAAAAATTCGGAGGGCTGGGCTGGACCCTTGGACTGATTTTTTTTTTCTCCTAAAAAGGTGCAGGCTAGTTTTTTAAACGATCGAGTTATCCAAGTGAACGAACCGGGTCGGGTTAAAACAAATGGCTCGAGATGGGTATGGGCAGCTTGGGCTTCTCCTTTCGCAAGCCAAGAACGCGGCTCAGAATTTCCCTTCTAGGGTTTGACTGAGGCGGCGACATCACGAGGTTGCGACGGCGACAGCGCCTCTAACAGCGAAGGCGAGCGGCAGCTGAAGGTGGGAGTGGTGATTTCGCGGTTGTGTTGGCGGCACACAAGTTCGGCGACTGAAGACGACGACGATGTAGCCATAGGGAGGCAGTGACCGGCGGTGGAAGGCGGCGACGATCTATGGCAGCGGAGGCGAAGGTTGATGGCGGCAGTAATAGCGCAACTGGTGGTTTCAACCTTGGATGCCATTGATGCTAGTAGTTGGAGGTGGGGCTCACCGCAGTAGCGACAACAAGCGAAGGTTGCGGCATCTGGTGATGGAACTTTGGATGACGACTAGTGGAGTTTCGACGGTGGAAAAAAAATGATGGACGGCAATGGATCAATTCGACTCTAATACAAATTGATGCTGGACGACCGGCGAATAAAAAACTAGAAACTAAAGAACATAAAATAAATTCTAAAAAACTAACAAACTAAACTTAAAAATTCAATTTTTATTCATTCAAAGTCTTACAATTACATTGGAGAAGAATTTATTTATAGGCTAAACCATAATTTAAAAATAGAAATTTGAACCCTTAGCTAATGGAAACAAGATCATATAATATCCTAAATTAATTGAAAAATAAATAATATCTAATACAATTTCCTAATTGATACTTATTTAAACCTGTATTAAATAACATAATATGATAAGTAAACTGAATATGAAATAATAAAATACTATCATTAATAACTTCTTAAAGAACTTTTTGTCTGCATCATGTTGGTTCTGATTTTAGTCCTAGCTGGTGTCTTTGTCTTCAATTGCTTATGATTTGGTGAGTTTCCCATAGATTGAATTTAATTTGGAAGATTTGATAGTTTCATTGGGGTTTTTTTTCATTTGGAGCCCTCTTTATTTCTTCACTATGGCTGAACGCAAACCACTAGTTAAAGATTATGATTTTATAGATCAATTACATCAAAAGGGGATGGATGACCAGAATTATTTGTCATGGCCAAGTGCTGTGAAGGCTTTTGGGTGAAAACTATGATTAAAGCTTATAACCGATTCACCTCCACTCAAGAGAATCCCAAATTTGTTGACAGTGAGTAAGAGCATTCTATTGTTATGGATAGTTATGGCATAGACAAGATGAATGCCCTTCCATGGCTAATGGCCCTCTCCCATAAGACATGGTCATCTCTAAGAAGAAAATCCAATCACTGCAAGAAACACCATTTTTGCCGAATCCACCCTCCTTCAAAATCTATCCTTCTTACAACCAAATATCTACTGCCATGATCAACCTATTATTTTTTTCGGAACACTTTGGCCCACTTAAACAATTGCAATGAGCATTAGTATAAGTTCCCCAAATTTATCCTCAATCATGCGGATATGGCATGAATCTTGACCAGTTGGTTGCACTAAGAAAAGTTTTGGGGGCATCTGCTAAAAAAACACCAACAAAAGAATTAGCCCAAATATTTGATCAATATGCAACGGCACAACGCACCAACACTCTGATAGCACTAACTACATAATCCAAAAACATGTTATGTCTCATGTGCCCTCACTATGAGGGATTGAGGGTGATCATTGGGCAAAGCCAGGATTTTTTCTCATTTGAGTGCATATCTTAGAACTCATAAAGTCCTTAACATTAAATTCCAAGAGATAATGCTAACAGTTAACTTGATTTGGATGCATTATCACTTGGTATTTAATTCAGTTTAGATAATTGTTAGTAAATCAACTACAACCAAAAAGTAAAAGCTAGGGGTGTGATTTATTTTTAAATCACCGAACCGGCCAACCAAATTGAAGCAAAATTGCAGCCCGCAGTCGATATTTGGGAATGCAAGATGGGTTCGGTTCTATCCGAGGAAAACATCAAACGACGGTTCAGTGTCAGTGTTTATAGCATTTAAGTGAATTTCGTCCGAACCGACCAAATCCCAAATAATTAGAGAGCACAAGCTTCCCATACTCTTGCCAACATAGGATTACTCCCTCCTTTATACCTAATGATCTCTAGTAGAACATTTCTGATTCAATCGCAGTAGTGGCATCTCTAACATTTCTGATTTCTCAATCTCAGCAGCAGCATCCTCTAACGTTTCTGATTTCTCAATTTCAGAAGCGGCATACACTTGTATCATCAGCCATCACCCAAATTACTGAGTCTTCGCAGTCTGCACTTTGCAACATCCAGCACCAGCAGACCCAGCGGTCAGAACCTCTTCACTCTTCTCCTGTTAATTCTCCCTTTGTTGCTAGAGTAGCCCTCTTCGAAGAGCCAAGCTTCAAGCCACTGTTTGGCAGAGGTAATTTTCAAACAGCCAAGCTTCAAGCCAAACCAACTGCACCAACCGGACTGTACATTTGAAAATTTTATACATTCGGCTAAGTTTCCTATCTCAACTAGACAGAATCGGTTTGAAAATATAAAAAATTGAAGGCTTTGGTTTGGTGGACATTGTCAAGTAAGCACCAACCGAACGTAGTAATCTTCACCCCTAGTAAAAGCAATTAAATATACTACATTCAAATTGACATTTTCGAAGATCAGTCGGGGCATTTTCCCCCACTCGATCCTTAGTGGCTCCAACACTGTGATCAAACTTGTCTCAAATCCTAGCAAGTGTTGATGAAAAAAAAAAAAATTTAAAGTACTTGTCCCATCTTTACAACGCTTACCAAAATCTAGACAAAGTTCTCAACCATTCTTCTATCGTGTAAAAAACAAGTGGCATTGACATGTCATATCTAGGGCATCTCATTTAAAATGGCCTACTTATTACAAATGTCTAGGATTTCAATATAGGTACTACCACAAGAAATAAATGCCCAATTTACAGCATTTCAACTAGAGCACTGCCCCACAGATGATGATCAAGTCATTGATTGCCAGCACAAACATACTTATAGCAATAGTGTCAAACTAAAAACACCTCCTATATGAACAGACCAAGTCCATCTTATACGGTTGTTCAGCATATAGAATTCTCCTGTTTGGCTTAAGCAATCAGTGATCCTTCTTTCAAGGTCTTTTAACTATCCATTAGTTTCTTAAACTATATAAAGGAGTTTTCTGACTTACTTAACCTTCCTCATAAATCTCTTAACCCCAACTTCTAATTAATAACTCACGGGATTAAAAAGTGAGTGCGCAACGTTTTGACATATTTCACCAATTAATTGACCAACTAAGAAACCTCACGAGGAAAAAAATAAATTAGTGGAAATCTTAGTCCTCTTAAACAAATGAAAACGACGCAATTATATGCAACTGGAATTCCACTTTAACACTAAAACATATGCCAATGAAAGAAAACGATATTACAATACATGCTCTTATTATAAGACAGAAAAGAATTGAACCGAATAAATATAATTAAATCACAACATTATTATCTGTACTTAAGAGAAGTCGTACAGATACCTAGCTCGAGCTTCAAAACGTCAAGCAACAAGAAGAAACATAGGTTGAGCTCAATTCTATGGCAAAAAAGAATAAATTTTGCTTAAGAGTGAAACAACTCACCTGCATCGAATTGGTCGCCGTGGGTGATTTCTCATGTGCGCCCATCAAAACTCGCCTTTCCGAATGGAAGTTCGCAGTTCAATAGCTACAGTGACTGAATAGAAAACAAAAAGGTTTAAGTTTCGGGCTGTGGAGGGTTAGTAGAAAACCCTAAACCGCCATTGACGTCGCAGTGAACCAACGGTTCTCCCTCTCTCTCTCCCTTGAAGTGTTTTGTTCCCGGGCTCTCCTTTGAAAAATAGTGTGCGGTAGATACCGGAATCTCTTTCTTGCCCATTGCCTTTGAACGAAAATACGAAGTTGCCATCGCCGTTCATGTCTGCGCGCGAGGAAATCCACGCGCATTCTTCTCGCGATCCGACCAGTAGTGTGTGCGTGTCCATGCTCTTGAGTTGGGCCCACGCCAAGTATTGAGCAATCATATGCCAGTTTGATTTTTCCAATAATTTGGAATTGTATTATATTTTTTTATAATCAGGCCCAAAACACTTTGGATCGAGGATTCATTCGTGATCTAGGAAACACTTCTGAAATAAAATTAACAAATAATATAAATTCAAGAATGGGAAATAAACATCTAATAATTCTTTATAAATTTAAAATACTTACAAAATTAAACACTTGAAGTTTTGACACTTTTGAATTACCAAATTTGAAGGGATGAAAAATATGATGATGAAAGGCTTTTGAAGAAGATGGGTGATTGTCTTTTACGAGGACGGATGGTTTCTAAACTATAACTTACTTTGCCTTACAAGGGATAGACAATTCCTTTAAATAATTGATGATGTAGCTTCGGACTTAATATTTAATTACAATATGAAAAATAAATAGTACATGACATTATTACAATTGCTTTTGGAAAGATGTTTTGCCGGTGTTAAATAGTAACGGTGTCAGGCTTCTTTTTATATTATTTGAACGCCTTTGCACTGTTGAGAAATTCATGACTGCATTATTGTTAAATGCTTTTGTTCTTTGAACTGAGAAGAGCACCTACTTTTTTAGCTTTTGAGGAAAATGTACATGAATTTTAGCAACTTGGCAAGTGATAACTTCAGCTTTAGAAAAAGTGAACTGATAAAGTTGACTGACGTTGGTGGCTTTGGCATGTGAACATATTCTTTTTAATTGATGGGTATGATGGAAGAAAAAATAAAGTTGGATGGTAAATTGAGAGCATGATTGAATCAAATTTTTTCTTTAATAGTCATAATGATTGGGAATCAAAATGAATTCCAAAGCAGTCGTCTTTATTGGATTGGGGAGAAATTTGTTATGTAGGAGAAAGTAATTCTCTTAACAAATCATCCGAATTGAATTGTTTATTCATTTCTTTTAAAATAGCTTTCTTAATGCATATTTGGAAGATAATAAGCAGGATTTTGAGAAAAAACTTGAGAACGAATTGTAAAAATATTAACATTGAGGAAATCGAATGAATAAGATGAAACAGATTTTGGAGAGGATGAAGGTGCAACTTTTGAGGCATACGATTCTTTGCCTTTAAAGGATTTAGAGTAATATTTTTATAAATAATCAAAATGATATTATTTGAAAATTTCAAATTTGTCCCACTAACGAGAAGCATATTAGCTGCATAAATAAGGAATTTATTGTTGAACATCAATAGTAAATTGCCATTACAAAAGCCATGGCAAATTAAAATTAGCATAGAAATGAAAGATTGCTAGAGCGGCTGGATTGGTATGTTTGACACAGAGTTCATAAGATTTGACAAGAATTGGGGGAAGGATATCGAAATGAGCTCCAAATTCATATCACCAATTGAGAAACCAACTGGGGATAACAGATTGAAAATTATTGCAAAATTAAATAAACCATGAGTGTTTCACCATGGAATTTTAAAAATAAAATACGTGTCGTCGTGCATTTTGATAATCATAATAATTATAGATAGTGAGGCGAATAGCTTTATTTTGAAATTGTTTGGTAAAATCTTTACCAAGCCCCCATTGAGATTTTAAAAGATTTTTTTGTATAACATATTTCGTATAATGAACAGTGTCACTGTTATCATTTGAATTGTGTTGTATTTTTATAGAACTCGTCTCAGTGAGAATGGTTTCATTAAAAATTCTTGGTGGAGCATTTGTGTGCGCTGGATAGTATCATTTGGGTGAAAAATAGCTTCTAGTGAATTTGGCTAATATGATAGGTATTTGGCTTTCTAGGGTAGCTTGTAAAATTTTGAAATCTTCGTCTTTAAGGGAAACAACGGGAATGCGAAGATCATGGGAAAGATATTTAGGTGGGGTTTTAACCTTGCTAGATTATTTACCTTTAGCAGGTTGAGCTCTCGTGCGATTTGGACTAATCATTTTTGCTGTTGGTTTTTTGGATGTTGTTCCTTGCGAAATTTTGATTTTGAGAGGGTTTGACATTTCCTTATAAAAATTCACGTGTTAAAAAATCAGGTAATCAATTGTTAATACCTTGGATATATTTAATATCAAAATCAAAAATACTTAATATAGCTTACCATCTGGCAAATATTTGTTTTGAAGAAATATTTTGTACATCTTTTTGTAAAATTTCTTTGGCTGCTTTGCAATCAATACGTAATAAAAAAAATTTGATTTTACAGATCACTTTCAAATTTGGTTATACATAAAACAATAGATAAAATCTCTTTTTTTTATAATAGAATAATTTTATTGTGCTGGTTTCCAAATTCCACTTGTATAACGAACTAACTATTCTTTATTATTATTTCGTTGTTTTAAAATACCTCCATATCCTAATTCGGATGCATCAGTTTCTACAATTTTATAGGCTAATGGATCGGGTAAATTTAAGCATGGAAGTTGTTTGGCGTGGGATTTAATTCTTTGTACAGCATAAATATGCTGTATTGTCCAAGGCTTAGGATTTTTCCTAAGTCTTTGGTATAATAATCTTGTATCTTTGTAAAGATTTTTGTAAAAATCAGAAATATTATTAAGACTTTATAAAAATCTTTGTAATTGATTTTTATTGGTAATTTCATCAGAAAATTTGGTCGCAAACTTAATTGATCGATCTATAGGAATAATTGTTTCATGGTCAATATTATGCCCTAAAAATCTTACTTGAGTTTGAAATAATTTCAATCCATTTGTTTTAATAATATTATAAATTTTATTTAGATGTTTAATATGTTGAGAGATTGATGACAAAAAAATCAAAACATCATCAATGTAAATAATACTAAATTTATCATCAACATTAAAAACATCATTCATTATATTTTGAAATTCAGAAAGAGCATTTTTTAGATCAAAAGGCATAACATTCTATTCATAGTATCCAAATAGAACTGTGAATACCGTTATGTATCTATCTTCTTCAGCAATTTGTATTTGCCAAAATTCTAATTTCATATCAAATTTAGAAGAAAAATTTTTTTGCTTGATATAAACAATTTAATAAATCTCTTTTATTTGGAATTGGATATCTTATCTATTATAATACTTTATTTAAGGGTTTATAATTTATAACTAAGCGTGGAGTACCACGTTCTAATTCTGCATTTTTATTTACATTAAAAGCAGCACAAGACCATGGTAATTTACTTGGGCGTATTAATTTTTTATTTAATAAATCTTGTATTTCTTGTTTACAATATTTTAATTGGGATTGATTCATTTGAGATGGGCAAGCTTTAATTGAAATATGTCTTTCATTAAAATCTGATTCATATGGTAAATTAATGATATGTTGTTCTCTATGCCATAAAGCATGAGGTAGATCAGAACATAGATATTGAGTAAAGAGATTTTTGAAATAGTCAATTTGTTATTGAGTTTCAAATTTACTAAGTTGTCCCTCAATTTGGGAATAAGAAATTTCTTCTTGTAAATAGTTAATTTGTCTTTGTTTAAAGATTAAAGTTGATTTTAATTATTGTAGGGTATGAGGTTGTGGTGGAAAAATGAAGGGGAAAAAACAATATATTCGTTTTTCATTAATTTTGTATGAATACCTTCATAAGTGATTTTAAATGGTGCAATCATTGTGAGAAAATGAGTTCCTAAGATTATATGTTGTGATAAATTTGGTAAAAGAATAAATTCAGTTTGTAAGAAAATTTCTTGATTACAAATATGAACTTGAGAAAGTTTGTAATTAATTTTCATGAGGAACCATATGCTGTATTAAGATTTTGTTTTGTTTTTTCAAAATATTTGGTAGGGACTAATCTTTCTCGGATGCAATTAAGATCAACTCCTGAATCAACAAGAGCTATTGCTTCTGCTACAAAATATTCTTTAATAGCGAAGTGAATTTTGGTATACCACTTTTGGTACATTATTTGATTCATTGTTGGAAATTTTGTTCCGTTAAATATTAAATCAGGATAAGGTTCTTCAATCATAATTTCTTTTTGTTTTTTTGTTATTTTTGGGTTTTCCATTTTTTATCTCTGGAGGAAATAATCTTGGAGCAGCTTCAATTTTAGTTTGTTCTAGTTGGGTAATTCTTTTTTGTAATTGTTTTATTTCTTGTTTTAAATTATTTATTTCTAAATGTAAATCATTTATTATAGGTGGTACAGGATTAAATTATTGTAATCGATCTAAAACATTTTTGAAATCACATTGTTTATAAGTAAATTTATTTTGATTCTTTTGTTGTTGAAATTCTTGAGATTTTGATTGTACTTGATCCATATATTTAAAGATATTTTTTTTCTTGCTTCTGGATCATTGATTTAGTTTAAAAGATCTAAAATGTTTTGTTCATCTTGGGATAAGACATTGTTGGGATTTGAACACCAATTTTCGAACACGAACGAAATCAAAAATAATTACACACACCAAAGAAAATATCACACAAGAATTTACGTGGTTCGGCACAACATGCCTACGTCAACGGGTGAAAGATAATCCACTATAATTGTAGAATGTACAAATCCGAAATCAAAAACACTCCAAAATCCGACACCCACAACCCGAGCTCTGAAACAAACCCCGTTTTCCCGCTCAAAAGTTACTCCCGTGTTCCCGGTATTTTTTCATCTCTCCTTACATCTCTACTCCATTGATTTACTCTTCACACGATAACTAGAATTATAGAATCCTATTTATAGGCAAACTCTAAAATTCTAATCATATATAATTACAAACCCTACATATATCCCTTATGGATTTATGACTTCAGCCCAGCTAAAAAATATATGTAAATAAAATTCTAATTATACAGGTCTACAGAATACGATACATACACCCAACAGACATTTATACTTATACCATTCAATTTTAAGATAGCTTGATAATTATCTTTTTTTGTTTGACAATTAGAACAACATGGTGTTTCATTATTTGATTTTTCGGATGTTTCTATTGTTGAATTAAAGTCGTGATTTAATTCATCTAAATTGTATTCGTTATCACTTGGTGGTCTAGAATTTAGTAATGAATTCATAATTTGTTGCTTCAATTTATTTATTTTTTATTTTGTGTAACATTTATTTGCAAAGTGGCCTACTTTGTCACATTTCCAACAAACATTATCTTTTTTTTGATGTTGATGCTTGATTCATATAGTTCTTCTTTTTCTTAAAGGATTTATATGAAATTTTGGAATTATTATATTTTTGAGGAGGTTTATATGGTTTATACGATTTATAACGTTTCTTATATTTATTATATTTATGATAATATTTTTTATTTTTATGTTTGGATTTTATTAATGGATCTAAAGGGAATTTAATAATATTATAACCAAATTGGTAGCAAAATTGTCCTAATTCTGTTTTACCTAATTGTTTTTCTTTTTTAAGTTAATTTTTTAGTTTTATATCATTACACAATACTAAGCCTTTTGCACAGATTTCTGAAATTAATTCTCCATATATATATTGATGGTATGGTAACAAATCTTGATTTTTATTTCTTATTCTTATTTTTACCTTATCAGCAAATAAAGTTGGAAATCCAGCTATAAATCTTTATTTTCAAAAATCTTGATTAACATTATTACGTTGATATAATTTAGATAAAAATACATCTTTGTACCATTTAAAATATGTTAATGTTGGGCAACGTAAATTAATTAGTAATTCTTTTTCTCTTTCTAAACCAATTTGAGTATTTCCTACAAAATGTTGAATTATAGATGTAATTAAGGTAGTAATTATATCACTTATAAGAGTGCCATTTGATTATAATGTTCGTCCATATTCATTTTTTTTAACTGATGTTAGGATTTTTAATTTTTGTTATTTCACTCAAATAATTATCCCACCAATCGTTAAGTTGGCTGGAAAATTCAGCTATTAATATTTCACCAACGATGACATCATTATTTGAAAGATTTTGTGCTAGAGCAGCATTTGCAGCCATCATCATGTGTGGTCATATTTCTATTATTTGATAATCTGATTTACCATTTAAATTCCATTTAACTAGATTTGATCCAACAAAAATCATAGAATAAGTTTTCTTTTCGTATTGTAAATCGATGGGTGTGGGTCTAGGATAATAATTTCTTGTTTCAGGTTTAGGTGTAATTGTGGTCGCTTGGATTTGATTTGGAGATTCTTAAAATTGAGCATATAAATTTTTTAAGTCATTTTCTTCATTTTCTTATTCTTCTTCTAAAACATGAATTGATTTTTTATTTTCTTTATCCTGGTCTTTGCTAGGTGTTGATGATGAAGTAGGTTCTTGAAAGGTTGGTTGTGTGGTTTGTTTTAGAGAGTTATACAATTGGTCAATGAATTCTTGTGATGAATTTTGTAATTTATATTTAGGGTAGGATAGGGGTTTGATTAAAGATGGTGGTAAAGTTACAGTGTCAGAAGTAGTGTCAGAAGTAGCAGCCTTGAAATTTAAATTTTTTACAAGGTGATAAATTGCATCTAGTTTAGCATTGAGTTGTGCAGGTTCAAAATTTTCAATTTTAGTGACCTATCCTCCTAGGTTTTGGAGATAAGTATTGGTATAATTTAATTAGTGAGGGACACTTTGGTTGGATTCAGTGAAATGGCGAACTTTTATACCAGCATTTGATATGATAGTTTTACTAGGAGGATATCGATAGATTGAATTTCAGTTTCATCAGTGGCAGTCCATTTATTTTCAAATATATTAATGTTATTGGATAATAAAATATTAGGAACCGAGATATTATGTTGGACACACTATATATGAAAGTATCAAGGAAAGAATCGGATATAATTATTATTATGATGTAAAAATGTTAAGTATTAATTACAGATACTAGTGATTTCTTCGGTATTATGTTTTTGTATAAAAAATTGGCGATTGCTTTTGTTATAATTTTGGGTGTATTCTTGATTGATTTGTTGGATTAATTGTATATCATCATCCTCCTCATCAATACCAGACTCAGAATCAGAGTCGATATTATTTTCTACAGTAATGACATTAACATTTAAAGTGGTTAAATCAATATCTAAATAATCGTTATTAGTATGAAATTCGGGAGTGTGATATATTGGTTGAGGTATTTGGTTTTCAATTTTTATACTAGTAATATTATAATCTCGTGATGATTGGCTACTAAATTGAAATTTAGTTAATGGTGTAAAAATTTGATGTGATCTTGTTGATTTAGTTCTTCTCAAAGGGGTTTCATAGGGAGTAGGTTCTGATCTTATGAAGCAAGTACTAGATCTGGAGGAAATTTGTATTTGTACTGATTCATCTGGATATTCTATAATTGTGTATGGTTGGACTTGTGCATGTGTGGCTGTTTGAGATGGCATAATTTGAGAAAAATTTCATGTATTATTGTCTTCATTATCAGCATTTTCAATTTCATTCCATTTAATTACTCGAGAAGTATAAACTTGTGATGTATTAGGATTAGATTGAAATAGGATTGTTGATCCGTGTGGACTAATTATGCCTTGAAACATATGTGCTGATGTTGTTATATATATATATATATATATATATATATATATATTGTAACAATTCAAATTGATTGAATATTGATAACTATCTTAACCAATTATTAACACAAACGTAATTTGTTATGTTGGTTACCGATATTCGATCAACTTGATTTTTTACAATAATAAGATTTGAAGGCAATCCATTTCTTCTTTTTGTTGTTATTTTTATCATCTATTTTAAAATTCATCTCATGAGTTACGAGTGATCTAAAAAACTTTTCAAAGTTAAGAGTGGTAAGGTCTTTGGTCTCTTGAATGATTGTCAAATTGGCTTCTCAATTTTTGGGCATGCACCTTAGAATTTTCTCATAATTTCTGCGTTTGTATATACTTTACCAAGATATTTAAATCAATTAATAATATCTGTGAATTTAGTAAATATTTTAGATATAGTTTCATAATGCTTTATTTTAAATAATTTATAATTATGAACATGCATACTAATCTTAGATTCCTTGACTTTGTTGATTTCCTCATGGGTAACCTCAAGTCTATCTCATATCTCATTGACAGTGTCACGTGTGAAAATCTTATTGAACTCATTAGAGCCAAGGGAGCAGTATAATAGGGTTCATGATCTTAGCATTTTTTTAAATCTCTCTGACATTAGCCTTAGTCCATTCATTTTCAGGCTTAGGGACAGTTGCCCATTCTACCGTATTAGTAGGTATTTTAGGTCCATTTATAATGACCCTCCATAGGTCATAGTCAACAGCTTGGATGTAAATTTCCATCCTAAATTTTCAATAATTATAATTTATTCCATTGAATAAGGGAGGTCTGTTAGTGGACTGGCCCTATGGTTGAATTGGTCCAATACTAGTTACCATAGATCCTCTTGGACGATTAAGTCAAAAACAAGAGTCTAAGCTCTGATAACAATTGTTAGTTCTAGGCAACCCTAAGGAGGGTGAATTGGGTTTTAAAAATAATAATAACAATTTTAAAAATCTGTTCGAAAATTTTTTAATTTCACAAACAAATATAGTAAATATATATCAACAATGAAATTGAAGATATTAAGAAGAGAAGTTGGAACCAAACACCGAAATTTATAGTGGTTCGACTTCTTTCAAGTTAACGTCCATTCCTCAATACTCTCATTGAGAATTTGCACTAAAATCAAATGCTTCATAGGCGCATTCAAAAATCTTTACAGCTTCTAGAGGATTGTATAAACATTCTCTTGTTCTTTTAAACACTCTTAAGCTCTTTTTAAAGAAGTTCTTACACTCTCTTAAAAGATCACAATGGTGACTTACCATTTACAATAAATGAGAATTGAATCAGAGATTCACTAATAATGACTCCTTACAATGATTAGAAATAAATGAGCAAAAGAGTGAGAGAATTAGAGCTAGAGGGGTAAATAGCAGTAAATGCTTTATTTGAAGGATTTGAGCTTTCAATGCAATTAATATAATAGTGTCCAGAAGTTTAAAACTCTGAAAATTAACTCGTTAGATAGCCCACTAAAGTAATGATCGTTGGTGGGTTGGGGGATGCAATAAATGCTTTGAAAAAAGTTACCATTTGAACCAGTACGTAATTTGAAATCTATCTCAGGTGTTGACACAAAAATCTTTGGTGTCGACACGAATTGGTCTTAGCATTGGTTCTTGGGTAAACATGTCGACTCATTACTTTGTTGGTGTCGATAGAAATGGCAATAGGACAGGACGAGGCCGGGGATTAGTTCCACCATCCCCGTCCCCTATTTGATCGGGGCGGGGACGGAGAAAAATATCGAAAAAGTAGCGGGAAACGGAGCGGGTACGGAAATATTTCGGGTATAATTTTTAAAGTTTAAATTAGTAATATTAATAAAAGTTATAAATAATATAATAAATAAAAAATAATAGTTGATGAATTAATATAACAAAATATACAAA
>JAOTRH010000023.1:12638270-12650445 GCA_034768845.1 Heliamphora exappendiculata | reverse complement strand
GGGTGTAGCACCCAAGGCTAAACTGTATTAACATTCGAATTTAAACATCTTGCAATGGCATTATCTGAATGGATTATGGAAAAGGCTTTAACTGTATTAAAATTTAAATTTAAACATCTTACAATGGCATTATTTGAATGGACTATGGAATTGAGGTTTGCAACGGTTGCGTCATCCAGCACTCTTGGCAAAATGACATCCTAGAAAAGATGAACCCAGATAAGAAATATATTACAGCTAGAAGCAAGAAAAAACAACGTGAGCATTGAAGATCTTTGCCTTCAAATAGCCAATTCTATATGTTTGGTGTATCTTTGACAGGACCAGCGGATCTTTAATTGGTATAGCCTGCAAAACCAAAGGCAAGAATATGCACTAAAAAATACAAAAATCTTGATCCCCAGAATGTGGCCTAGACAAGCACAGCATCCTTCCTAGTTCCTGCAACTCCAAATCCCAACTCCAAGAAGGCATTAGGGATGGAAGGGTGAAAACTGCGTACGTTACTTTTGAGACCCCATAGTGTGGACCTAGTTCAATATGTGGCCCTCATTAAAGAAGTAGGGAATCATATGTACCTCCTTAAAGACCACGTGCTCTTTTAGAAAACTACGATGATGTTGGACATGAGGTATGTCTGGATCATCTGCAGGCCAGAATCAAAGTAATTCGTCAACAATCAATGTAGTAGGAAATAATAAAGGCACCAAATTATCAATCCACATACAAGTGTTACAGAAGATACTCTAGTGACATAGAAGGGTTATTATGGAGGAAGGGTAAGACATAACAGATAGCATTTCAAGCTTTACTTGTATGATAGATTAAATAAATGTTTTTTAAAACACAAAAAATATAAGGAGAAAGAAAACATAAGGAATCACAAACACTTCTTTCCATAAGTAGTAATCACAAAGCACGCTCCCAGTGCAGGTATTCCGTTAGACACACGCCATGAAAATATGCATTTCCCTGGCTTCATTATATATCAATATTAGGCAGCTACCAAAACTTGTACAAATCCAAGTAAACATTACAGCCAGAAAAGATGAATCAAAAAATAGGATAAATAACAATGAAAACGGTAATGATCTACCGGCCTATAATAACCATAAGCATTGGTAGTTTATGGAATCCAAAATTCATAACAAAAAAGTATAATTGAGTCTAACATTTATCTTAACAAAAGCTAATGAAAGTTATGCACATCAGTACAACTCCAGCCAGGCAAGTTGCAGAATAGCATAAGTTAAAACCATAAAAGATAACTTGGGTAATCAATATCAAGGTAAGACAACAGTAAAAACATTGCAATAACGTAGGAAAAACATAGCCAAAATCACAAAAAGGAGTCTCCAAAATATTAGTTATTATTAGTAACCACGAAATGGAATAACCATGTTAGCCGAAATGCAAAGCCATAGTAATAGCACTATGATTTTAAAAAATTAAATAAATAATAAGAATTTCCACACAGTAAATCGTTAATAGCACTATGGTTTTAAAATATTGAATAAATAATATGAATTTCTATGCAGTAAAATCGTTGAAGGAACTATAGAAAGTATATAAAACATCTTTCAGACCAACAGCTAAACAACTTACACTCAAGAGACCCAATGATATCCATGATCAATTCATCCCCAAATACTTTCTCAAAGATCTGAGGACTATTGAGTAAAACTGCATATCAACACAAAATTACATCAGTTTGAAAAAAAGGAAAAGATATGTAAATGAGTAACATTTATGAAGAACCAAATAAGAGCAAAGAAATTTCTACAAACAATCATCATCACCACCATCTTAATTATTATTATTATTATTATTATTATTATTATTATTATTACTACTATTGTTGTTGCTGCTAATAACAATCAGAAAAAGAAAATGAAGAAATGAAGTACTAACTAATTCCTTTGACAATTTTGAATATCACGTGAAGGCCGTCAACATTTTCCAAGTCTTCGCAGATCCTAAGCAGGTCCATGAGTTTCCGGAAAAACTCTTGCTGCATGGAAAATAAGTCTCCACTTCAGAGAAATTTAAAGTATAATTTAAAGCTACATGAGCAAAAGCCATCATAAACAAAGAATGATAGAAGAGATAAAAAGACAAGAAAAAATATAGAGAAGAAATGCAAAGGCATAAAATGTGCATAGTCAGATATCAAATAACAATGGTATTCATTTTTTCACAGCAACTCCAATGTCCAAGTTAAATAAGTAGAAGACAACATTTACCATTCAAATTCACATACAAATGTTGTCTAAAAATAGTTTATTGTTTCCTGCCGATTTTTCAAGACAGATGACCAAAACAGTGGATGAAAAATAGTGGTGCAGTTTAAGCGTGAATAGGCTTTGGAAATAATCTGATGTCCAGATAACTATTTTATTGAGAACAAATCTTCAGCTTTCCAAAGTTTCTTGGTTCTTACATTTTTTATCAGTTTTAAAGGCTCAAGACCTTTTCATAACCATTAAGTCAATTCCTATTCACTATCAAAAAATTGATGATATACTTAGAACCTTCCCACCTTTTTGAATGCCACCAAGCCTTGAAATGAGTAATACCACTAGTTTTACTCAGGTTTACATGGACTCCTAGATTCCCCCCATAGTACCCGTGTCCACCCAATACAACAAGACCCTTTCATTTTTAGTTGAGGAAAAAGAAGCAAAAGGAAATCTTCAAATCCCTCACATGGATGAAATATAGAAATGCCTTTTTTCCCCTAAATAATAGCATTTCATGTCCAAATATTATTCAACATACAATATATTTAAATGCCCATGGTGTATCCACATATCCATATCAACTATTGAGTATATATCCCTGTATCTTAAGCTTAAGGATATGGAGAGATCAGAAATCTATAAACATCCGCCGCAACCGATATTCATACTCGGGTCCATAACATATGGTTTTACATAGTGTTAATTAAGTGAACTTTTCAATACAGGTCAAACATGATAAGACGTTGCGAGTTACTTTTTGAAACACTTTCCACTCCCCACGGAAATCCAGGGGCCATGTGCGCGCTAGAGGGAGTGCATGCATTGGGGTGAAGAGAACCTATGAATATAAGAAAAAACTACTGGAAAAGAGGGGTCACGCTGCAATGATAGAGGTATTCAAAACTGAATTTAATAAGATACAACTTAGCAAGTGCTTGAGATGCAAATGATGTTGACTGGTGTAATTTGGTTTGCTTTTACTCAAAGGGTACCAAATTACCAATACATAGCATGTTATCTGGAGTGTATGTGTGGGGATGCATACCACTTACAAGAAAGAACACCATGTCTGTTAAGTAGTTAACCAAAATACAAGTAGTTCATCCACCACCAAGGGTGCAGTATCAACCGCTCCGCTAGCAACATGATGCTTGTATTGCTCTCCCCCAACCCATTTTCACTGTTTAGGGTGCCCTCATTTTGCTCACTGCTTCTAAAGGAATTGTTTTTGAGTATCCACAGCGACAGGAGATTTGCAAGGCAAGAAAACTTGTTGAGAACAGATTGTTTAGAGATGAGAGATCCATGAAATGGTTTGTCTCAACACTGTTGCATATTGAGCAAATTACTTTTACAAGTTCATATATCAATCAAGTTTGGGTGCTTTCTTGAAAACGTATGAATTCGCTAAGAACACCAGTTCAATTCTGGGATACAATGCAAGGTTTGACACTGCCATAAAATGAAGATATCTGTACTGAGACAAAAAGATGGATCTTGCTGCTACTATTCATCTCTCCAAATGGAAAGGAATAGAAGTGTATTCTAAAATTCCTTTCTGCCTAAAAACAAGATAAAGATTATAGAAGAAGTGCAGTTTAAATCAGAACAGGGAATAGCATAACAAGGAAAAGGATAGGAATTCTAATAGGCAATTTCTTGCGGAGTGGATACCCCTGTGCATAGCATAGAAGCAGTTTGTGCAGCTGCCAATTAGAATTTAGAGCTCAAGCTTTTTCTTCGCTTAAAGCACGTAAGTAATCCACATGGTAAATGTAACATATTCCACATACAACAAAATGGATAATACTAAGTATGAGATTTTCTAGTTTCTTTTTCTTTTAATGAGAGTAAGGAATCACAACTCCAACCCATCTTCCGTTTTAACCATTGTGCTACAGTGGCATACAATAAAGTTTGTTTCATAAGTACCTTTCTTCAATATAAAAGCGTTTGATTGCTGGGAAATGTCTAGTAATTGGAAATTGGTTCAATAAGAAAACATAGAATGTATTTTTCCCTATGACATAAATGAGTTAACAACCATCAAAGCCACAGGCCCACAGCATAGGCTAACATAAGCTTTTTGTGACGACAAACAAATTCTCTTAAATAATCTGTAACAACATAATTTCTGTTGGCTGTGCATGAATTTACAATATATTTCCACAATACTATTAGGTCTAATACAACACGAAGAAGTTCATACAAAACTTACATCATGTAACATGAGCTCTGTTACACGGATCTGATCAGCGATGCCACTCTCAACAACAGTCTGCAAGATGAAAATATGATGAAACTTATTAGTTATTACATACACATACATCTGTAATATGCATATACACCATAGTAACCAAAAAGACAGCATATAATTGATAAAAACAACTTTTTCCATACAGAGGAAAATGAGATCTGGAGGGGGAAAACAAAAGATAGAACATTGAATAGAAAAATGACATTATATAGAATATAAAATATGAACTACTGATATTTTCCACCACGATCATAGAGAGGAACAATACCTTCTCTGAGACTTAGGAAAACCAAACTTTTAAATTATGTAAGATTAATATTAGAAGCAGAATCTAAGAGAAACTATCAGAGAAGCGGGGGGGCTACAGCGGAAGTTGGTTACGGAGTTAACAAACTTGCAGCGCTCAACTAATTATGATGGAGAAAAGGAAGGGGCAGGAATTTATGGAACAAGAATTAAGGGCTCTATCTTATTTTTAAAATGAGGATTAAAGTCTTAAGATGAAATGTGAGGGGCTTAAATGAGATGAAGAAGAAGATTGAGGTGAATCTCTGTTGTGGAAATAGATGATGGACACGCTTTGTTTACAAGAAACTAGAAATTGCGAATAGTGTGTGGGATGGTAGATTTGTGGGTTGGTATCATCTTCTGATAGTGGACGGTTCAAGTGGTGTTCTATTCATGTGACATAAGTGCGTGGTGGAGAGATTGGATGAAGAGTTGTGAGGGTATCCCTTGTCCTTTTTTTTTAGGTGTGTGGAGGATGGCTTTCGCTGGCTGTTTACTGGGGCTCATGGTGCTGTCAAGGACAAGTAGGAGGGGCGGGTTTGTTGGAGGAGCTGGCAGCAGTTGGTTCTAGATGTTGTGTGCCTTCATGTTTGGGTGGTGACTTCAATGTGGTTTGCTTCCCCATGAGAAGTTGGGATGCCAAGCTCTCTCATCCCATGAAAAACTTCTCTTACGTTTATCAACCAGATGGAATTGGTGGACGTTCCTCTTACAGTTGGAATTGCTTTCTGATATGAACTTATTTGGTGGAGCACTTTTTTCAGTGTGGTTAGATTCCATTGCTGACGCCAATTTTGGGGAAGACGTTGTGGACAGTTGAATGCGAGAGGGACAAATTTTGGGAGATGGTGATTGTAGCAAAGGATGGTCTGTCTTGAGGAGATTGGTGCAAATTTTCGGAGACAGTGGTTGTATCGAAGGATAGTATAACTTGGGGAGATTGGTGCATGCCAGGAGTTTAAATGTCTCATGGGAGGGACCCGTTTCTTGACAGGTGTGGGTTGACTTCTCCAAGTTTATTCATTTCAAGGTGGGTACAGCTGACAACAAGAACAACAAAAACATAAAAGAAAAATATAAAGCTTGCATAAATACCAGACAAATCCAATAAAAGTCAGACTACAAATAAAATCAATCACGATCTTGAATGATACTAAAAGTTCAGCAGCATTCAACTTGTCAAGACAGGTCTGTCAAACTTTAGAAATAAGCTTTCGTAACTGGAAAATCAGAACAGACATCTTAACGAACCCATATGAATGCGCATATAAACAAACTGAAGAGTGGATGAGGGTGTCGCTGACAAATCAATAGCTACAATCAGATCTTACCTGGACTCGTTCGACCTACTACCCAGGCATCCAGTTATTCATCTGGGTTATGCCACAAATAGCAAACAACTTGGACACAGCTATTGCACCCATCCACATGTCCCCATGTCTTAAATTGGAGAAAAAGAAAGAAAATGCAACCATTTTTTCAATTGAGATCATTGACTGAAAATTTTGCTGAATAGTTCGCAGTGTTATTGTGGAGCAGATAATTATTTTTAGAGTTTTGTTATTTTAGTTTAAGATTGGACTAAATTAAAACTTGAATCCACAAAATTTAGAAAATTTGTTATAAAGCTCCCCAATATTAATACTCTCAAAAGACCACAAGTGAACCCAATTTCACACTGGAGGACCCAGATATGTTATCATTTATACAACATCAAAGCCCCTTTAAATTTTTTTCAAGTCACAGTTCTGCAACTTAGAGTACCTGAACTGAACCCAACTTCTGGACGCTTAGCTGAAGAGCAGAGCCCTTGTGCCCAGAAGTTTTAAAGAGTAGAAAAATGTGATGCTTAGACGCACGAACCCAATACACCATGCCCAAGTCCATGTAACACAAATCACGAGCCTCTCATGGTTGTTAATATTCACATTTAGTCCAGGAAACAGTAATCACAAGCTTCTACTTGTTAAATATGATTTCAGCCTTTCAGTGGTTAAAATTATAAACAACTAACAGAAACAAGGGCCAAGTTGGAATTGAAAAAATTGGGTAATTCAGGAAACAAGCTTTGTTTTATTAATCAAATAATCAGTAGGCAGTTAAGCATAGAACTCTAACGTTAGCCACTCAAAAAGTTAAAATAAATAAAATACATAGAAAGAAACAATAACCAATAAAATACATAGAAAGAAACAATAACCAAAAAAATGAAACCAGAAGCATCAGTTCCAACCTTCAGTATTAAAGGAAGTGTAGATAGCTCAACTGCAGGCAACTCCCTCAATTCACTGTTGGCACTATGATAAGTATCACCTGCAGAAGTAACAAGAACAACCAACAATATAGCATCATGAATAATACAAGCATTTTCATGCAAGAATTATTCAAAATAAAATTTTTACAAATCTGACAGACAAATCCCTTTGGGGTTGCTGAACTTACTTGAAGCTGATATAGTAAAGGTGCTGCAAAAAGGTTTGGAATCGGTTTGGAAAAGGTTGCTTAAGAAGTGGCACACCTCAAGTGTCCTCGCCGTAACAGAAAAGTTTGCAAAAGAGTATTAGCATAATATGGGATGAGTTCTCTCAGCATATTTACTTCGAGGTGAGCAATGGCGATTGTGCTAGCTTCTAGTATGACACTTGGTGTGGCGAACAGGAGCTGTGCAGACTGTTCCCTGCTATTTTATCCCACAGAGATACATCAATTGCGGACTGTGCTCAAAAGATGGCAAGTTGCAATTTCTAATATTTTGGCTTGATGAGGGATGCACAGGATTAGGAGCTAGATCAGTTGCTGAGCCACTTAGGAGTTTTAGTATGAGCATAGAGGAGTGGGATGAGGAGACGATTTGGTGAGGAGGAAAAATAATGATAGTCAGTTATTTAGTGTCAAAACTTTCTATTGGCATTTGTTGGGTAGTAGGGAGTTTCTTCCCTGGAAAAGCATTTTGAATGTGAAAGCTCTTTCAAAAGTGTCAAGGTTGTGTTTTCCACTTGGTATGACGTGCATGGCAAGATTCTCACAATTGATAACCATATTAATAGGGGCCGGGTGTTGATTAATTTTTGTTGTTTCTATAAGAATGAAAAAATCTATTTCTCACAAAGTCTATTTCTCACCTGCTCATTCATTGTGAGTTCGCCAAGAAACTGTGGGGCTTTGTTCTGATGTTTTTTGGGATTGATTGGCTTTTTGAGAAGGAGGTATGCATGTTCTGTTGGGATGGAATGGGGAAGTGTGGTGAGGAGTAGGAGAAGGGCATGTTTGTTTCTAGTTGATGTGGCATATTTGGTTAGGGTGGAACATAAGGTATTTTGAGGGGTTGTAGTGACCTTCGTATAGATTGAATTGAAGGGTCTTCTCCAGATTAATCTATATAGTTAATTTTCAAAGAGGTGACCAACATCGATGGACAAGATGATTGACTTTATTTTTAAGTATCCGATGGTTGGCTCCATAATAGAGTCATTATCTCTGGGATAATCCTTTTTGTAAGGTTTTTATTTTTTTCTCTATCATTCTTTCTTATAAAAACAATTTTTTTTAAAAAGAGTTGAAATAGGGATATATGATGAACTATCACTTTTTAAGGCATTTTTTTTAATAGAAGTATCAAGCAGGGATATCATGTGCCCGTGTTACAAAAGGTTAAACCTTGACAACCTTGGTCAAACCAACACATCAAGAGGCACACACCTAGATATTCTCGTAAGTGAAGAGAATCTGAAAATTTCTACAAATTGACCAAGGCTTGGAGAAACAATTCTCAACAACCAACCGTATAAAATAGACAAAAGGACACTCTTGAGCCTATGCAATGGTTCCTCCATACTTTGAAATGTCCACCTACTTTGCTCCTTCCACAAAGATCACATCAAGCAGAGAGGGGCTAGTCACATCGAAACCTAATCAAAAGTAACCACCAACATCAAAGCTCCTATCATCCTTGTGACGACCCAATTCATTTTAAACAAAGCCAAAATCAATATCCATTATACCTCGGCCACATTGCAATTAAGAAGCAAATGAGAAATTGACATGCCATTACTCTTGCACCAACATCAGAAACTAAACAAAGTTGCCTCCCAATCAAATAATCAATGGTTTGGATCTTCCCATGAGATGCATTACACACATGTAAAAAAAGACACATTTGAGGGAACACACCCTACTGCTCACCACTACACAGCCACATAAAAGGCAATTACATCAAACCTCTACTCCCTGCCTTCATTGGCCTTGAACGACATTGCTCACAGCACATTGTAAGTTGAATAGGTGATACAAAAGTTCCATCTCCCAGTCTAGCATATTTTTGGTTAGCCAAATATCCTTGAATGATGCCATTATCTTGCATACAAAAAATAAGAAGAAATGCACTCACCAAAACATCATCCTCATACCACGTATCATCAAAACATCAGCCTATCACCGCCTCCTACCTGGAAGCATGCAAGCATGAAGAGATATTCCCAATTCTAATAACCCTCTTCTAAAGCCCTCTTTAATGGGATGTAGTTGCCTCACATTTGATCCAATCACCCCACCGTCACCACTCTCCTCCAAAATTTGCCCCTCTCATGTGCATGTCTCCCAAACCACTTCCCTAAAAAGCTTTATTGATGATGGTCAGCCTCCAACTTTCCTATATCCAATCCTCTATTTGAGTACAAACAGTATGTTAATCTACAAGATGGTACTGAAACCCCTACCTCACCCCAAAAAAAAAGTCACACAGCAACTTTTCTAGTCTCTTAGCAGCCAAAACTGGAATGGAAGTTAATGACATGAAGTATGATGGAAGGCAGCTATTGTACTAAGTGAGAGTAGGTCCGCATCCTTTGGCAGATATTACCCCTTCGACCTGACAATCTCCTAGAAACCACTCCACAACCCCATCCTACACTGCCTTAGAAATCGAAATTTGCTTGATAATGTGCTTTTTCGATATCCAATTTAGATGATCATTTGTCCTTTCACCATACAAGCTATGTGAATGGGAAAGTGCTCTCTCTGCAAAGGCCAGCTCTCAAAGCTCTGACTTAACCAAATTAACCTTCAGGCATGAGATTGCCTCAAAACATTACAAACAACACTAAAGATATTCCAAGTTCCCAACCGCATAGTTTTTGCTCATGGAAGATAACAATATAAACAGCGTACAACAAATGTAGAACTGTCTTTGGGTCATAAACTCCCCGTGTAGAAAGGAGCTAGTGGGTCCATTAACAAAATCCATCCATTTTTTCCATCTTCACCAAAATCCATCCCACCCAGCACATATAGTACCGTATATCAATTTACATAATCACATGGTTTTTTAATATCCAATTCGTATCACCCATGCCTCATTGCACCTCAATCCTGAGTCCACGCACTCATTTTGCCACAAGCATTGCATTAAGAATCAATTAGTCTTTCACAAAAGCATTGTGAGACCCTTCCATCACTTCATTCATTACCTGCTTCAATCAGGTTTACCAAACTTCCACCTAGGAAACTTATAGGCCTGAAGTCAACAAGTTTTTGCTTAGACAGAATCCATCCCAAACGAAGCATGATTTTTCAAGGTTGGGGATAATATAAGGATCAGCCCCATGGAAAAGCAATTTACCTACAAGTGAAAAACAATGTTGTTTTCAATCAGACTCCTATCAAATTCTATGAAGCTTCAAGAAGTTATACCCCCTTACTATGACAGATGTAATGGGCAATATTTCAACCATAAGCAAGTTGTATAAAACAGCTGGTATGGTTTTTTATGTGGTTTGTACCTGGCTACCTGCATGGTGTGGTGCCCCCTTGGCACCTTTTTAATTTCTATCTCGTGTACTTACAAAAGATACAGATTAGTCCAAAAGTGCTTTGCAAGAATTCATGGAATAAGAACCAATTGCTAATCCCACATCTCATCCATACATGCCTAACTCTTGTAAAGATTGCCATGTCCGAATAATACTTGATCAAGCGGAGCAGTGCATTTCAGGCTCAAGATCCTTAATCTCATTTCTCGGACAAGGTCTCATTTTTTACTATAATAATACACCTAAACTGGTTTTTTCAACAAGTTCCGCCGAAAACAAAACATAAGGACAGCTCGACAAATTTTATCTGAAACATAGGGCAAAAAATGTTGAGTGGATCATGGCAAACACTTACTATTGAGAGTGCTAAAATGCATATTCCTTTGCGCACTACAAATGTGATCCCTACATAATAGAAGTACGGTATTAGGCAATAAATAAATAAATCTTGTTAATAAAGCAATGGCACAAAATGATTATAAAGATATACGCCCCATTTGACTCCAATTTTTAAGACAGCTTTTTTCCCAAAACTTTTTGGCTTTAGTGCAATTTTTCAGATTTTGATCAAAAAAATACTTTTTGGTTCCTTTTGATTATAGGAATTTAAAATGAATATAAAGGATCAAATTAGGAAAAAGTTCATTAAAACCAATTATCCCAGATTTTTTTCATTTATTTTTGGCTTTTTTACCTTTATTGAACCTTTTCCAAATTGATCCATTTTTTGGATTTTTAGGTTCCCTTTGTGCAGAGGAACCTAAAAAGGAAACAAATGATCAAAAAGCTGGAAAAGAAATACTAAGACAAAAGGCCTTTACAAAAATTAGCTTCAAACTGGAGCCAAGCGGGACCATAGTTACAAATTACCATATGTAAGAGCACCCTGTAGTCTCCTGAAAGCTAAGAGCTAATTCCGTTGAATATTCTGGATCCCTCCAAGAGATTATTGTATCTGGAAAAAAAAATCTAAGGAATAACCTGGAGAAAAATATTTATTAAAAGAAGCAATTGTGAAAGCAACAAGAATACCTTCTTGCTTTCGGTAAATATCATTTGAGCTGATACGATGCAAAAGTAATGTTTCATTATCTTCTTCATCAAAAACAAACAAGCCCAATTCTTCTGATCTCTGCGGTATGAAATTTGGATTTAATCAAAATACCAGTTATTTTTTTATAAACATTTGGAAAGATAACTGTAACAAAAACAGAAGACCATGGAAACTAGCACACCTCCAAATAATCAACAGTAACATGCCCAGTTCCTTGGTCATCCCACTTCCCATCATCATTCAGACGGTAAACCTTAACACGCTGAAATTTAATTGAAAATTTTTACAAAAAAATGAGAAGCATTTTCACCAGTGAAGAGAAGTGTACAAGAATTCTCACTTGGAATTAAAGCACATCAGCATGAGAGATAATAGGCAGGCATATAATGGAAACCCACCAAAGACAAAATACAGCTATTGAAGAGGTAGACAAAAGAACTTTTTAGGAAAAGCTTCTCAAAAGCAGACTTCTAAGCACTGAGGAAAGGTGATTCTTTCAATCACTGAAATGCATATTATACAACACTCT
>JAOTRH010000023.1:12627702-12638170 GCA_034768845.1 Heliamphora exappendiculata | reverse complement strand
CAAATCTAATATTGAGATTCGAGTCAATCCTAACAATCTCCACATTGGCTCGAATTTTTCAACTATCTTGAAATATTGTTGGCAATCCTCGACTTACACCTCATTTTTGGGTATGGGTGCTCCACCTTTTTGGATCTTCAATTTGAATAGGCTTGGATCAAATCCAAACCAGACTTGAATTTAACCCTTGTGCAATCAACAGACTTCTCATTTTTGGACAATCTTCCAAACTCTATCTGTTTAGCCTTCTGTAATGACTCCACATTCTCTGACACTGCTACTTGCTCCTGAATCATTCTTGTGCTGCCTGTAGCTTTCTTGTCAGACGAAAGTTCTCCACTTGATCGGTCATGTTGTTGTTGACTTGAACCACCATCACCCGTTATTCTAAGTGAGCTTTTCTGACTGAACTCCACCTTGACTATTGCACTCTTCTTATGACTTTTTGACATACTATGCTCGTCAACCTGATCAAGCCTCAAATGTCTATGTCTCGTGTCATCCCTGCTGGAATCAGTCTGTGTGATAGTGGTGACTCCACCTATCGCCTTATCCCTTACCAATCTGTAGAGTCCATCCACTTTTTGCCCTCTCATGATAACAGAGGATCCTTTATTGATCTTCTTTACTCCACCTTTTTCTATGAACTCATAGTCTTGAGAATCCAATGTTCCTAAAGAAATCAAGTTTTTCTTTAACCCCGAAACATGCTTGACATTCTCCAATGTTCTTACAACCCTGTCAAACATCCTGATTTTGACCGTACTAATTCCAACAGGCTAATACACTAAGTCATTCCCCATTATAATTGTACCCCCATTGCAAGACTTAATAGATAAAAATATTCTCTGACTGGACACATATGTATGAGTATCCTGAATCTAAAATCCATAATTTTGATAGAAAACTTAAATATGAGGAAACTGAGAGTACTTCACCTTTTGGGTCACTGTCTAACGATTCTTCAACAAAATTGGCGATTTCTGCAGTCCCCTTACCCTTCTTCTTTTCCTCCAGATGCTGCTTCAATTCTTGGCACTGGCACTTGTAATGACCAGTTTTGTGGTAATAGAAGCACTCCACATCCCTTCTTGCACGTGACTTGTATCGAGATCTACAACTTTTGGAACGCTGTTCACCTCATCTACCCTTTCCTCTGCTTGACTCAGACTTAGCCATCTGCAGTCCAAGTGTTCCAATAGTTTTGTATCTTCTCGCATCTACAGTCAATACAGTTGTTTCTTTACATACAGCTTGTTGGCTAAATTCTTCTTCATTTAGAGATCTTCTAACTTCTGCTAGATCTGGTGGGCTGTCTCTACATCGAGCATATTATGAATAATCTCGTCTCCCATATTCAACCTAATTGAACTTGCGCCCTTGCAATCAAAGTCATCTCAATCGTCATCGGTCATCTTCTCTGATTTTTTCACCTTGCCAAGTAACGCCTTGGATTCCCTTTGCTGGATCAACATATCATTCATCTGCCTTTGCCACAGGGATAAGTTATTCTTACCATTGAACTTTTCAACTTCGTATTTGTTGTTCGTCATCTTCACTGCAACTTGTGATTAAGCCAATAACCAACTCTGATTTTTTACCACGACTTTAGATCTTCAACAACCGTTGGCTCTGATACTATTGTTAGAAATTTTAGGCTTAAATCCCTAAAAATAAAATCGATAGACTTAGATAACCAAATAATAATTTACATAAATTTTAATCTACAATAGCAATTACGAAAGAACAAGAACCAAAAAATACGCAAGATTTACGTGGTTCGGCTAACTGCCTATCTCCACGGGAGAGAAAAACTAATCTACTATACTGTTTAACACAAATTACAATATTTACTCCACTCCTAACAATATTTGTGACCTCAAACTGAGTCTCTTACCATTTCTCTATACTCTCTCTAACTTCTAACTTGAATCTCTCTAAGTATTTTGACGACTTATAAACTTTTATTTATTTTAAAGTCATAACCCCTTTTATATAAGTTTCAAAAGAAACTCTAAAGTTGTATAATTCCCAACTGTCTGCTACCGTCCGTCCGGATTCATATCTATTCCAAATATGAATTTTGACGATTTTGGTTAATTCCAAATATGATGTTGCGATTCGAGTCAATTTCAAATATGATTTTTGACGATTCTGGTCAATCCTAAATCTGATGTTGAGATTCTGGTCAATCTCAAATATGATTTTTGATGAATCTGGTCAATCCCAAATCTAATGTTGAGATTCGAGTCAATCCCAACACTATTTACAACACTAACCACCAAGGAAAGAAGTTGAGCCATGCAACAAGTAGATCATGTATTTGAGTAAAAAATATTGTCATACATCATCCCAAATCAGTGAGCTAGAGAGAGAAAATAATTTTGATATATAAAAAACTTTTGAACTACTACTAATAACTTATAATTCAGTTTTTGAACTGCATTAATAGACTCTTTATTCAAGCAACTAGAACAATGATCTACTTGGGTCAGAGCTAAATAATATTACATGTAACATAGAAATGCCATCATTGTTCCTTAAGAAAGGCAGGAATCCAGTAGAGTTCATGGAAAGGACCCTAAAGCTTATCATCCCAGGGAAGAAAGGTCATGCATAAGGTATTATTTTAAGTTTATGCACAGTAAGTGGCCAAATTTTGTTCAAATTGATGAGACAAATAGGATTAGGTGAGTGTTGATGAAGATGTTTACTAGTATCCCAGCAATCTACAAAGAAGCAACCAACACCATCAAGGAAAGAGTGTAGCCTGCATGGCCGAACATAAACACGATAAAATACTAAAACCTACCGACTATCGTGACAAAGACTCCATGACAAAGACTAAATGACCTGAAATACCGAGCATGGAAACTGAAACCATGGTCTTTCATTTTCATAAAACATGAAAAGGGAACAAATGTACAAGATTATATTAAGCTAGGCATTTACAAGACGTACATGTAGCATCCAAGAACACAAATATGCCCCTGAAAACCTTTTTTTTTTTACATTGCTCTATCCCTACGGGGGGGTCAGCCCATAAGTTCACGTTTCGCGTACTGAATATTCAAAGCTAAATACAAAGAAAAGCATCTGAGATGAACACATAACTAGAGAGGAGAGATCACCGATAGAAGGAAGTAGAGAACCAAAGCATCACAAGCAATTAGATTCCCCGGAAAATGGGCCCTGCAAGCTAAGATAAGAAGCTCTAGTAATCACCTATCCCCATATCATTATTGGGAGAGACAAGTCCTTCATATTCCAGCTGCACAAAACAAAATTTAAGTGATCAACAGATTCAACTGTATCGAAGAAGTTCAGACAAAAAAAGCCTACCCTTGCTTGATCATATGCCAACTTCATCCTTCGATATTCTTGTTGTGCTCTCTTTGAACGAAACAAGGCTTGGACCCGAACAATAGACCTCTCAATGCGCTCGCCAGCTTGTTTCCTGCTGGCTTTGAAGAATTCCTCCTCCACATCACTTTCTTGATTCAGATCTTTCACAGCTTCAACGGGACAAACCTCAAGCCCGCGAAAGCCTCTTCTCTTCATACGCCAGCGCAAAATTGCTTTTTCAAGCACTCCAACTGACCAAGTAATCTTCCGATATTGTTTTCGAGCTCGGAAGCCCCGGAAAACAGCCTGCACCAAATAAAGTTAAAGTAGTCTTTTCTGAATTTATCAACCCAAGAAAACGGGAGTGCAGTTGGAGGGTCAAAATCACCATACATTAAAAATAAATATATTATTTTGGGTTTAGAACAATCGAGCCTGATAACCGTTGATAACGTTGATGAAAAATGGGGAAAGAGATCATTTTTCACAACATGCTCTTATTAATTCCATTTGGGGCTCGTATTGCCCAGGTCCAGGACTCTTGGCTATTAAGAGCATGGCTTTGGCTGAATTAGGTAGCTCCAAGCAGGCCAAATGGAAGATAGAATCAGCTGATATACTCCAGTGCGTGCGCACACACACAGGCTTACTTGAATTCTGATGGCTTGATGTCGCATTTTGAGAAATTCTTTTCGGATCTTCCAAGTACGGAACCTATGTTGAATCTGGGCAGCAGCTTCCATCTTTTTTTGTGTGTCATAGCGGCGGAAGGCATGCTGGATCTTCATTGCTGCAATTATGTTAACTGCTTCATCCTCTGCATTGGCAAACTGAACTGCTTTTGTCCGTAGCTTGAATGACTGCTCCCTGAATGCAGCCTGTATACGTGCTGCTGCATCAGCGGCCGTCCGATAAGCTGCCAAAGAATCCTTCAGATACAGCTCCTCTTCGCTGAGGTTCCCGAGGTATACTGAATCAAGCGGGGGGCTACTTTGCAATGAACCGCTGACATTTCCAGCAATTGTCATATCCTTGAAGTGTTCCACTAAAGCCTTTTCTGCAAGATAAGCTGCTAAACCATCATAACCTTTCTTGGACGCAAGATCAGCCGCAGTGCATCCATCGGGGTCTTTTGAATTTGGGTCTGTGACCAAGTTTGGCTTTGCCCCTGCAGATAGAAGGACACCAACCATTTTCTCCCTGAAAAGAAGACTTTCAATGTTAAGAGATGAATAGATCCGAAGCAGGTATCAATATCCAACAAGAAAAGTAATATATGAGACAAAAATATGCAAGCATTGCCAATTCCAGAATTAATTAGAGAGCAGCATCAAGGTAAATGAGAGAGAGAGAGAGAGAGAGTTTCTCCTCAGGGGTTCAAAGAAGTGTATTCAGCAACATAGTGATGTACGGATTTTCTGAGATTTGATATGACAGACAAGAGTGATTCATACCTTCCATAATATGCAGCCCAGTGAAGAGCCGTCCATCCAGATTTGTCCCTAAAATCCAATGATAAGCCAGACCAGGCAAACGGGCGGACAGCCCATGTATAATCTAGGATAGCACATAAATGGATCACTCCTTGACCTTGATCATCATGATCAACCTTTTTGCACCCTTCAATTACTTTTTCCAACAGCCATTCGTATAGTCTATTCTTCAACGCAAGGCAAAACAAGCTGTCCTTGGCTTGTTGAAAAGAGATTTTGTTACTTTCAATTAACTCAATCATATAAGCCCAACCATCAGCAATGTGGGAAGTTTTGCGGGCAAACATTTTAGCTTCATTTAGGGTCTTCGGTGATACTTTACCTGATAAAATACTAAGGTTCTTAGAGGTAGAAAAGAGCAAATGAGCAAGCCTCATCTGAACACTGAACTCCTCCCAATTAGACTTGTCTTCTGAAGAAATCATACAGTCACGCGCCAAAGGAGCCCGATACTCGAAGGTCAGAACCTGGCTGATAGGATTACAACCATCAAAACTTAAATAAAGATTCACTAATCCAGGGGCATGTGGTGATACCAAACAGCGGAATACTCCAGACTGGACGATTTCTGCAGGACGACATGCATCTCCACAGACACAATATATATTGGATTTTACCAGATGCATATATCCTTCATAAAAAAATCCAGTGATAAGGATCTGCAATAGCAATTACTGAAGGTCAGCAACCTGTCATAAACAATACTAAGATTTTTTTATACGAGAACTGAGTTTTTAAATTAAGAAGGTGTCAGCACGGAAACCAATATGTAATTATGTTTGCACAAAGGGAGGAGCAAATCTGGTTTGTCTTTGGGAAATGCTATGCTGGGCTTGGATGTTAAGTGTAGGGTGGACACTTGTGCATTGGGCTCAGATGAATCATCTAGCTGTATAAACGTTTGTGCATGTGTGTGTGTGTATAGAGATTGAGAGTGAGAAAGAGAGAGAGGCGGGGGGGAGGGATGGAGTGAGCGGGCATGGCCAGTAAAACAAAGCAGGTGGAGGTAGAGAAGAGGTGGGAACCCTAATAACACGATAGTGGTGGAAAGACATGACAAGGGGCTGGTTAGAAATGATGGACAGAAAGGGAGGTAAGCATGAGTGAGAGTAGAATATGATTGAGTTGCAGAGAGTTGTCAGATAGAGGACCGGATTGATCTCTGGCAACAGGATTTGATCCAATAATTTGAATAGGGGATAACAGCCATAGTATAGCATAAAGGTGCATGTGATGTTATCTGGCTGCATCCTGTAAATTTTACCTCATGGAAAAGTAATGAAAATGGTAAGACCCCAAAAGCTTAAACTGTGATGTGATGGTCAGTGTTAAGTAAACAATTATCCCAAAAACTTAAATTTTTAGGAAATGGGTCTAACAATGTATATTAAGCTACTTAACATTCATCGTGTGCGAACCTGTTTCACATGTGGAAAGACAAACAAACTGAGCAGGTGCACCAACACACAGAGTGCACAATAACAAATATAACAGGGAAACACAAAAACTTAAACCTCGTGAAACCAAAGCTCTGATATCATGTTAAGTTACCAATTGTCCCAAAAACTTAAACTGTTAAGAAATTGGTCCAACAATGTATATCAAACTATTCAACAGTCACATCCCTTAAAATCATGCTACAAGAACCAAATATTAAGTTGGACATATCGGATAATGAAATATGGTGACGGTACCGCAAGCACTCCACCATAGTAGAGCTGCAATGAATAACAACGTCGATTTTCCTCTCAACACCAAATTGTAATGAAGTTGAAAAACCAAGAAAATGATCATAATATAATGTGTATGTCGAAAACAAAAAAGTTTTTCCTAGACTTCTATTACATGTGAAAATTGTGCACGCATAACCAGATGACCAAAAGTTATACAATTGTGTCAAAGGAAAGAACCTTCGTTTCTTCAGTTGAAAAACCCCATGCAGGAGAGACATCAGTTACACTGAATATCTGTCCTGGAAAAGATGACTGAAGATGACCCATCATTGGCGAAACAGACAATTCATGACCAGACAGAATTGAAGGTTCTAGAATGGGATCATCTACTGATCCTGGAGAATCTTTCATGACGTAGTTCATCCACCCTCCAAAGCTTGCTTGCATTTGCAACCCATCCTTTTCCCCCAAATCTGGATTTGTTTGACCTTCCATCTTCTGAAAGGAGGGATTGCCCGATATGTTGAAATGAATAGAGCTAATCTGGGCATCTGGCTGAGAACAACTCCCGAAAGGAATTTGTGTAGGAAATTCATTGGCTGATAGGATGTTATCCTGTAAAGATGAAGCATAGCTAAATTATGCTGCATTAAAGAAAGAAGCGATGACGAAGTGGTTAATCTCCACAAGATTCAATGGCAAGACATCATAGTGGCTTGGTTTACTGGAAGGTACCAGATTATCTACATAAATGCACAAGTCAGGTTATCCAATTTAAAATTCTTAAAACATATTGACACAAAGAGTCCTAAAACAGTAATGGCATCATAATAGGTGGCTTGCTTGTAATAGCTCAACTGCAATGACAGGAAGCTACTTTGAAGAAGAATCGCTATTGAGTAAGGGAAGGAACACTGCATGTTAAACTTGAATCTCAAGTCTAAAGTATTTAAGCCACAAAATGAAAAAATTCAGCGTCGCTATGCCAACACGAATACATAGTAATGAAATGTTCCTTCAACAGAGTATAATGATAGATCAGACAAACACCCCAGCTAAAACAACAAAAAGATTCTTCTCTCATTTTCTTTCTTGTAAACAATCCACAGCCAAAAGCAGAGCTACTTCAACTTAGCCCTCACTTGTCCAGTTTCTCCAAACCATCATTATACCAGAGCTTAAGAAGTAAAACAGCGTACCCTTCAAGGGTTTTTTTCAATTTTTAAACCACGAAAAAGATTTTAAGACAAGAAGCTGAAGAAAGTTTAGCTTCGTTATGCAGAGAATATCTGAATAACTTTGTCATTTATTTCTCTTTGTAAGGCATCAAAAAAGTTATATACCATATATTAGTATCCAGTAGAAATAAGTTGCATCTAAAAAAAGAGAGAGGAAATGGACATCAGAGAAGTGGAGAGAGAATTTCCACTAACATTACTTGTGAATCCATTTGTTTCATATTGATTCTGCTGCTCAAAGCATAAAGTTTTTCCTGTCAGCAGATTTAGAGAGAATAAATATAAATAAATACTTACACAAAAAAATGACTCCCTAAAGATACAATGTCATTGATTTCCTGAGGAGCTTCTAGTTCTAACTACAAGAAGCATGAAGTTATCTACCTCCATCAGATGTACTCAAGTTATTGGAATCATCTGACACCAAAAGCTCTTCCCACTCCAGTGTATTGATCTCCTGAAATCTAATTTCATGATTCTTGAGGGTCATACTGTCACCAGGATCTGTGGAGTCGCAAAAGGAAAGAATTTGAGCAATAAGATAGAAACTTCCAAAGGGGAAAAAACAATCACAGTTCACTTGACAATCATCTCTGCAAACTAATAAACTAATAAATTGCAATTATCATGAAAAAGAGTGGTGGTAATTTCAGAAAATAGAAACAAGAACTTATTCCATTTGAAGACTGGAGTTATTCTGAAAGTCCCTTGAACTCCAAACTTTTGTTACAGTAAACCACAAGATACAAGTTGTTTCACAATGGTAATGCAATAGAGTTGTACTAATAGTAAGTTCCATTACCATCACCTAATTGTGCTTTCTCAGCAGAGTAATACGCAGCATGGGCCCTGGAGTCAGTTTCTTCTGATAAGAGCCAAGAAGCAGATGGGTCTGAATAGGGGGAACTTGAGTTTGTATTCAGAGGGATGACAGGAGAACCCTGCAACTGAGTAAGAATCAACCACAGTCCATTATATAGTTAGTATCAATTGTTAAGTCCTAAAATGAATGAGAAAACAAAGACAAATCATACGCCTCAGGAATCAAGTTAAGCATTTCTAACAATATTTATTAAGTGTAACGTAGCCTCACTTTTCATCCACGCTATCGAATGCTCATTGATTTCTTTCTGTGCCTAAGCTGGTTAAATGCGCAAGTACAGGGAAAATACTAACATTATTTATCATATTTTGGGTATGAATAATAGGTATCAGAAGTTGGTAAAAACCAATGCCTTGAGTTACTTGTCAAAGAGGGGAAAACAAAAACACAATACCTTTGGTTGAGATCAATTCCTGCATAAGTTACTAATAATTTCTTCCAACTACTATAACTAATTTCCCCATCCCACAATAATCAGCACATATGAAGCGTGTGCATGCAGTGTGTGTGAAATAAAGAGAGTTCTAATAAGTATAAGATATAAGAAACCAACCTCTTGGGTTTCACGATAATGAACAAGGGCTATGTGTTCTAGCTTCCTGAAACAAAATTCGAACCATGGAAAGTTAAAAGCTTAGCATAAGCAACATTTATTTATATGCCACGCAATGAGTACAAATTACATTTTTTTTACACTAGAGTGGCTAATACAGGAAACACTAGAAAGGGTCACTCATGGAACCATGTAGGTTTTAAGAAAGTGTGCATTGCATACTTATCAAGTAGCCAGTAACATCTGCGAACAAAGGTTGGGTTATCTTCACCATGAGCATAGTATACATGGATCCTTTCCTCATTACCAACCTGTATGAGAAATATAAAAAGTATGCACCAGCAAAGTTATCGGTGCAAAGTTAATTCAACAAAAATATGCATTTGGACCAAATCAATTTGAAGAATAATATTAATTGTTTGATTGAAATTATGTTATGTAGTTTTTACCAAGTATTAAGATGTCTCAGAAACCAGAAAATACCACCATAAGAAAAACTTTTTATTTTCTTCTTTTAGTGTGGGGGAACAGGAAAATAAAGTTATATCTCGCCATTTTTGACAAACAATAGCCCTGAATGTTGTAATGATGGCATCACGGCATACAACAGTAATCAAAGTACAGATAATATATATTCAAAGTGGAAAAAGTATGGACCCATAGGGAGTGACAGCTAGTTCCACAGAAAAATATAAGGTTTGGCCAGAGGTAATAAAATTTAAAACAGAAGCTTTTATGTGCAAAGGAAATGAAAATGAAAAGGCCAAGCAAAACTGATGAGCCAACATTGCTCTTCTTGACAATGAATAGATATCCGAAAGCTAGACCAAAGTAATAATAGCATCATAGAGAACCAGTTCAGTAACAACTCCTTAATAAACCTAAATATGAAAGCAAATGATGTACGGCCAGGATACCACATTCAGCCATAAGAGTTTGAGACAAAAACATGTGAATATTGTTGACACTCCATTTTTGCCCTGCCTCTGATAAAAAGGAAGACTAATTTCATTTACTTTTCTTTTTAGGACCATGCAAGGAAACCGAGACGATCCAAGCAAGAAGACCCTGATCAAAGCCGCTGACTATAACAGGATTGCAAAAACTACTAAAAGTGGTGAAAGGGCCGAAAACATCTAACGGTGGGATCTTGCGATATCAGACCCAATGCACCTGAAAAAGGGCAAGTGGAAACCGGTTCTATAGAGCCGGCTAGCCCCACCGTTGGATGGTGACACCTGTCAAACAGCTCTATAGAGCCAGCAAATGATTGCTATAAATAC
>JAOTRH010000023.1:12611166-12627602 GCA_034768845.1 Heliamphora exappendiculata | reverse complement strand
TTTCAAATAAATTAACTTAATACAATGGTAAATCATTATCTAGTCCGTTATTTAATCCCACTCAATTCAAACATAAAAAAATTAATCCTACCTCATTACTAATCCCACCTCATTACCAATCCCACCTCACTACTAATCAAATCAAATCCAGTCCAGTCCGGGTTATCAAACGAGCCCTAGATTAGTTGATAATGTGCATGTTTAGTATGTTAATTTTAAAATATGCTTTAAAATAATGTTTAGAATAGCTTAGATTATATTATTAGCAATTCATGTTTATGCTGAATTTAGTGATCTTTAGCATAATTTCTATTATTTTATTTGAATCATGTTAATTTTGATAATATCGCATGCGGATTTGCTTTATGTATCATTTAATTAGAAATTACATGCCATAGGAATTAGAAATTTTTTTTCTTATTTACTTAGTTTTGGCGTTCTATATATATACGCTATAAATTTTCTGTATTTGATTTTGAATATTCTCTCTTTACCTCTATTTTTTATATTTGCATACATTTGAGAAATCATATTAAAAACCAATGATGATTAGTAGAGGCCAACCTCACGGTTGGGCGAACGGGGTGCCTAACACCTTCTCCGATTTGTACCTTAACTCCCGACCCCTTTTTTTCTAGTTAACGTTTTAAAGATCAATAATCATTTTTGTTTTTATTAATTTTTTTCAAAAACCAAGTGGCGAGTCCATTTTCAACAAAATGAGTTTTCAAAATTTGGCTTTCAAGGTGTTAAAATATTTTCTAAACATCTTTTGAAATCTTTTAATTTTGAACAACACGAAACCCCAAATTCCGGCACCACAGTATTTTCTGACGACTCTGTTGGGGACTGGTTTACAAAATCAATTAAGAGGGGTAGACTTGAAAACATCATTGGTTCTTAATAAGAATTTCTCATTTGCATTCTCGCATGCATGTGCATTGTTCTTCACCCCCATGCTTGGTCGACTCGATACCCCAATCGGTTTACTGTTTCGAGGCTATTGGGAAGGCAGGCAAGTCTTACTGACTACACGCTTTCATAGGTGAGGTAAAAGAGTTCATGCATACCGCTTGACCATTTCTTGCACCACACTAGGTATGAGAGGCATATACTCGGCTCTATTCAGAAGGTACCCTGATTATTGACCAAAACCGGCCATTTCCGCATATAGTAGCTTAGAAACCCCCATTAGGTATTGCTAACCCAATAGGATTATTTGTTTTGTTCATTGTATGTCTTGTTTGCGTTTGTTAGGATTGTTTGTTCGGCTTAAGTTAGTTCTTTTTTTCGGATTTGGCCCGGGTTTTCTATTATCCTTTGTTGGCTAAGTTAGTTTTTCCTTCGAGTTCTTACCCGGGTTTTGATCTTCGTCTTGTTTGGCTTTCATGTTGTTGGTTTTTCTTCTTGGGGTTATACCCGTGTTTTGATTCAAAACCTTTAGGATAGTTTTTTTTCTCTCTCCAGGTTCTTCTCGGACTGCCGGTTCTATACCCCTAGTTTTTGTTTTGGCATGCTTTCCTCGAAACCCTGTCTAAGATCTTGTCTTATAGACCCATTTGAATTCAATCTGTTTTGCCTACCGGAGTGCTGTCTGTTTTTTCTCTATAATCTTAGGGTAAATCGGTCTCTTTGGCTTAGAGATGTTTTTTTTTTCCGGAGTGCTGTCTGTTTCGTCCTTTAGATTCTTGGGATAAACCTTCCTTTTGGGGTTTTGTTGGTCCTCTTCATCTTGGTTCTCGGGTGTCCAGTTGTTATGTTGCTTGTATGGGCCCAACAGGGGCATGTTTCTGTACATTTGCTCATGGTTAGCCGTCTTTGGGTATCTGGAGTGTCAGCTATCTGTTATCAAGATCCTTTTTGAAAAGTGTTTGATACTGGCAATTTTGCTTTTAAGATACAGGTTTTGCTTCAGGTTTGGACCATTGAGTCGGAAAGGTCACAGTCAGCACGTGTTTGAGCTAGATCAGCGACTTGGAGACTCTAGAATTTCAAAACAAATCACGGAACGGTTTGAGATGGCCGAGAATGAGCTGAATCTTATGGCCTTAATGAGGCAATTACTGATATACAGAGAGCCGTTGAGTAGTAGACCCAGGCTCAGGTGCAATGTTAGACATAGATCCGGGCAATTCAGGTCCGTTTGCCAATATTGAATAAACAGCATGACAACCCAAATAGTAACGGGAAAGACTTTTGGAATGACAATCAGGTCCCCAATAGACCGCAAGTTGTTCTGCCACCACCACGGATCCCTCATCAGGTAATAGTTGAAGAAGAAAGCACTGCTCAGTCCAGAGAATTTGCATTAGTTGAGAAGATCGACCGGATGGAGAAAGTCCTTAGAAAGGCCAAGGGAGTTGAGTAATATATGCTTGATGTAGTGGGACTCTGCCTGTTTCCAGACGCCAAGCTTTCGGATAAGTTTAAAATGCCCGACATGAAAAAATTCTACGGAACCGGAGATCCCAAAATTCATCTCCGAATGTACGTTGGTACCCTCTCTCCCGTATGAATCGATGACCAGTTAAAGGCTCAACTATTCCACCGATCTTTATCAGGGGCAGCCTAGAAGTGGTTCATTTCTCTCGATGTTGCTAAGACCAGAACATGGGAGGACATTGTCACCGCCTTCGTCAGTCAGTATAACTACAACGTTCAGTTGGATGTAACAACTCGAGAACTCGAAACTACCTGACAGGAAGGTCGAGAGTCGTTTGTAGACTTTCTGACACGATAAAGAGGAAAGGCGGCTAAGGTGACAAATCGGCCGACAGAAAAGGAACATGTAAGGATTGTGGTAAAGAATCTCCAATTTCCTTTGAAGCGTTATCTGATCAAACAGCCGCTCTCCACATTCGAGCAGTTGTTTGATACCGGGGTTCAGATAGAAGATGCAATTCAGTCTGGTGATATCGATGAGGCCGAGCCAAGTCAAGCCAAAAGCCGAGAAGACCTTACCCATCTAACAACCAAAACCATCCCACCTCTTCCACTAACCCCGCATCTCGCTTTAACGAGGTGAATTTGCTAAACCCCCAATCAGATCGACCGTCATCTTTACCCTCATCACCTCCTCTCAGAAACAACCAGCTGTCGCAGCCGAAAGTACCAAGGAGAGTTTTCACTCCCCTTAATATCTCTCTGACCACGGCCATGAATTGACTTGTCGAGAAAGGGCTGATAAAGCTTCTTGATCCAATGCCGCCTCCTAACCCTTTACCACTACGCTACGATCCCACCAAATATTGTTCATACCATCAGAGCCATGGACACCCAACTGACAACTGTCTGAAACTCCGCCATAACATTTAGGACAATAAGGTCATTCCACCTCCATCTGCATCGAATGTCACAGCAGGTTTTTAAATTCTATTATTTTGTATGATTCAAGTTTCGAGTCAAGTCAGAGTCTTGTAAGTTTCTGCTTTGTTCTGACTAATTGGATGTCGAGTTCGAAGGCACGTCTATCTGTGCACCCTCTTCTTTTGCTTTCGATTTTGTAATCACTGCTCTCTTTAATGTCAATGAAATAAACGAAAGTTCTGATTATTCTACTTTGCGTCATTTATTTTGTACGCTTTCTGATGATTTTTAATTCGAATGGGATGTTCCCGAAGAATTAAAAGTTTTAATAAAAAAGAGAAAAAGAAATGCGTGCCCAACTAATAATTGAAGAAACTTTGTCAATAAATCTTGGTAATAAAATTAACCCACAAATTATCTAAATTGGTTCTTTTTTACTTTCAGTTGAATTAGAATAATTAATAACTTTATTAAAAGAATTCAAATACGTTTTTGCATGATCATACGAGGAAACGCTTGGAATTGATCTCGATATTGTCCAACACCATATCCCTTTGTATCCCGATGCTAAACCGGTCAAACAGAAATTGAGAAGAATACGACTAGATGGGCTTTGAAGATCAAAGAAGATGTCACCAAGCAGATCAACGCTGAATTCCTTGTGCTAATCGAGTATCCGTAGTGGGTGGCCAATGTTGTGCCGGTATTGAAGAAGGATGGATTTTCATAATCACAACAAGGCTAGTCTGAAGGATAACTTTCTACTGCCGCACATTGACGTATTGGTAGATAGCACAACGGGGCACGCTCTTTTATCATTTATGGATGGCTTCTTCGGGTACAATCAGATCTTAATCAATCCTGAAGACAGAGAAAAAATAACATTCATTACACTGTGAGGCACCTACTGTTGCCGTGTGATGCCATTTGATTTAAAGAATGCAGGAGCAATCTATCAAAGGGCTGTAACTACCTTGTTGCATGACATGATACACAAGAAAGTTGAGGTGTATGTAGACGACATGATCGAGACGACTATATCATAGCACTGCAAAAATTCTTTGAAAGGATCAGGAAGTATAAGATGTGGCTCAACCCGCAGAAGAATGGCAAAAGAATTGGATGGAAGAACTTCTCTTATTCGATGAAAGAAGACTACAAACCCTATTTCACATACAAAGATACCAAAGGAGGATAGCTCGGGCATTCAACAAGAAAGTCAAGACTCGGGCCTTGAGAGAAGGTGACTTGGTTTTTAAGGAGATCAGGGCTCTCGTATTTGATCCAAGGGAAAAGTTCAAGCCAAATTGGGCCGGGCCGTATATGACCAAGACTATTATGACCGGTGGTGCTGTAATCATCATAGATCTGGATGGCAATACATTATCCACTCCAATCAACTTGGACTAACTCAAAAAGTACTACCTTGAGAGAAAAATAAAATAAGATAAAAGCTTGCTGGGTTGAAAATCGAAAAGGCGGCCCGGGCAAAAGTTAGAGCAGCTTGCAAGTCCAAAAACTCAAAATAGCGACCTTGGAAAAAGTTAGGGAATCACAAAAGGAGAGTGTTAATACCCGAGAGTAAATCGAGTTCGAACTACGTTATGGCCTGATTTCACTTTTTTGGAATATGTAGGCAGCTTCTTTTAAGAAGTCCGACCACCTTCTTTGTTTTAGCCATCTTTAAATCCGAATAATGATCAATGCAAATTTATCTTTGAGTTTTGTTAATAAAATTGTTTAATTGCAAGAATCAATTTTTTTTAAATAATTAGGAACTTTTTTTAGATAAACGTGGAATTTTTATTATTTCAGCTACAATCACAAGGTTTTAGAAATAAAGGGGGCGGGCACGCAAGTCCCAAACTCTAAATAAAGAAGAAAGTTACAAAATACTAAAAGCAAAACAGATCTCTCAGATTTTTCTTCTCTTTGCTACTTGTTCTTCTCTATCTTCTTTGTTTTTGCTCTCTTTATCCTGAATCAACCACGTCTTGTACTTCTCGGGGAGCTCAGTGTGGAGCAACTCCTGCATCTCCATCAGTGAACGAGATGACCAAGCCTCTAGTTACCGCGCCAGAAATAGTCTGAAGGGAAGATGAATTAATACGACCCCATACGCCGTGAAATATGATCTGACCTCGACCAAACTGCCTCATGATCTTGTGTGGATAGTAGATGGTGGACAGCTGCAGACCAATCAGCAAGACATCTGGATGGTCCATAACGGTTAAAATCATAAAAGAGATCCGCCACCAGGAGCACTGTCAAGTAATGTCCCTTCTAGTCAGCAAAGAAAGATACTGTTTTAAGCCGCCTTGACAGTACATATTGGGTAAAAAGGACGATAGACAAAGGCAGCATCGTTGTGCCCATCCGAAGCCAGTTTATGCAGAAAATTTACCTTCTCTATCAGCCAGATTTGAAAAAAGAGAAAAGAAATAACAATCGAGAGAAATCAACAAAAGGAGAGATACGTGAAAAAATAAAGAGAGATAGTGGAAAAATGAGAGGAGCGGTAAAAATTGAAAAAAATCAGTAAAAGAAGAGGAGCAAAAAAATGAGAGATTTGAGTTTCACCTTAGAAAAGTAGAGGACTATCGGCAAAAGACATGGTTGTACCCCGGTGGATAGCATCTAGACCAATCAGAGTCTTAGCCAAAACTAGGGGCACGAATTCTTCCCTGCCCTTATTTGCTTAGCAATGTCCACAAGAATAGTGTTAACTTGGCATTCACAGGAAACCAGAAGACACTGGGCAAGCAGATAGATGCACAAAATATAACGGCACCGCAACTAAACGCTGAAGTCACCAAGGGCACCAATAGAGCAGAATCTGTGTCATGGACGAAGAAAGAAACCTCTTGGCCAGTTAAACCACAAAGATGCATGATGAACATGGAAGGTATTGGCATGAACTCTCGTGGGACGAGATTAAGAATGGCGGTAAACTCCTCTACAGTGGGGCATAGCTCTTCAAGACCAAAACAGAAAATATGATCCCGTGAATCCTAAAAGCTGTGTAGTAGCTTTCAGCAATGGTTCGTTGATCCAAGCTATGGTGCGCCAGGTAAACTTCTTTCAAATCCTAGTTTCATAAGACGACCCTTAGGTTCCCTAAACCCTGGTACGCCAGGCAAATCTTTCAAGCCCTAGAAGACTAGGCACCCTAAGCCCTGGTGAGCCAGGCAAATCTTTCAAGCCCTAGAAGACTAGGCACCCTAAGCCCTGGTGAGCCAGGCAAATCTTTCAAGCCCTAGAAGACTAGGCACCCTAAGCCCTGGTGAGCCAGGAAAATCTTTCAAACCCTAAAAAATTAGGACCCTAAGCCCTGGTGCGCCAGGCGAATCCTTTCAACCTTAGGTTAGTGTGTGTGCGACGATCCTTTGGTTCTTACATGTCCTAGTAGAAGACTAAGAACCCTAAGCCCTAGAAAACTAGACACCCTAAGCCATGGTGAGCCAGGCAAATCTTTTAAGCCCTAAAAGTCTTAGTGCGCCAGGAAAATCTTTTTAACCCTAGGTTCGTGTGTGAGTGGTGATCCTTCAGTTTTCTCCGAACCCTAGTCCATAAGGCGTCTAGGTCCTAAGTCCAGAAGGTGTCTTAAGTTTTTACTAAACCCTAGTCCATAAGGCGTCTAGGTCTTAAGCCCAGAAGGTGCCTTAGGTTTTTGCCAAACCCTATTCCATAAGGCGTTTAGGTCATAAGTCCAGAAGGTGTCTTAGGTAGACCAAACCCTAGTCCATAAGGCGTCTAGGTCCTAAGTCTAGAAAATGTCTTAGGTTCTCTTCAAACTCTAGTCCATAAGGTGTCTACATCCTAAGTCCAGAAGGTGTCTTAGATTCTCTCCAAACCCTAGTCCATAAGGCGTATAGGTCCTAAGTTCAGAAGGTGTCTTAGGTTATCTCCAAACCCTAGTCCATAAGGCGTCTAGGTCCTAAGTGTAAAAAGTATCTTAGGTTCTTTTCAAACCCTAATCCATAAGGCGTCCACGTCCTAAGTCCAGAAGGTGTCTTAGATTCTCTCCAAACTTTAGTCCATAAGGCATCTAGGTTATAAGTTCAGAAGGTGTATTAGGTTCTCTCCAAACCCTAATCCATAAGGCGTCTAGGTCTTACGCCCAAAAGGTGTCTTAGGTTTTTCTCCAAACCCTAGTCCATAAGGCGTCTAGGTCCTAAGTCCAGAAGGCGTTTTAGGTTTTTCTCCAAACCCTAAGTCCAGAAGGTGTCTTAGGTTTTCTCAAACCCTAGTCCATGAGGCGTTTAGGTCTTAAGTCCAGAAGGCGTCTTAGGTTTCTCAAGCACCCTAAGTCTAGAAAACGTCTTAGGCTTTTCAAGCCCTGCTCCCTAAGCATCTATGTCATGATTGTTTTTTATGTATTTTTAATGCCATTATGATTGTTTGTTTGCCATGTTATTTTTTTGGCATTTAAAAAATAGTTTTAAAGTCTTAACTCGACTTTTAATTATTTTTATCTCGTGCTCGTCCCGAGTTTTTTGGTCTTGTCTCGACCTATTAATTCGTGGTTATCCTTTCCGATAAAGATAGTTTTAAGTCTTGACTCGGCTTTTAATTATTTTTGTTCCGTTATTGTTTCGAGTTTTTAGGTTTTAACCCGACCTATTAATACGTTGTTGCTTTCCCGGTTAAAATAATTTCTAGGATCTTAACTCGATCATTTTAATTATTTTATCCCCAGCCGAATTCTTAGATCTTGACTTGATCTTTGACTCGTTTGTTTGTGCTCCCTTTAGATCTTGACTCGATTTTTATGAACTGTTTGATCATATCGGTGTTTGCATCATGTTAATATCAACATCATGTTTGGTATTTTCCATCTGTGCATTCGCTCAAGGAACTACGTTTTGGTATGATCCCTAGCAAAGGGGTACGTAGGCAGCTCAATAGAAATTCGAGTACGACCAACATCATATGCATGCTTGTATGTTTGTGGACTAAAATTGACGGCTCGGTCAAATGGATATTGTCTCTGGATCTTTGATATAACTTGCACCACGCCTTGCTATGCAAGTTATATCAAAGAGGGGCAACTGTAGACACCACAATTTGACGCTGCCTAATCTTAGGTTAATCCGAGTGAATCCGATGATGAAAACAAGTGGAATGATACTTCAACATGATTCTCAAAAAATAATCCAAGCCCAGTATTTGAACCCAATGATCAAAACCTTCAAACCAGGGCAATCATTTTGAGCACCAACTTTAAAATCTTGAACCGCCATGTTAGAACCTTGGGGTCGCCATGTTCATTGTGGCGACCTACACAAGAAGCTGTTGGAAACCATAGCCAAAGCAGTGACCGCTACAATCAAACCATGGGGTCGCCAACTTTATTGTGGCGACCGCCATAAGAAACCCTTGGAAACTGTATTTTTTGTGGCGACCGTCATGTCCATACCCGGTGACCACCAACTCCAAATGGCCTGACGTGTCCCAAAATGTGTCAACATTTCATTGTTAAAGTTTTCTATCAATACCGTACCCCCTGGTACGTTTTTAGGATGAGAATTTTGGGAGAAATATCCTGCCGAAGTACCGAGAGAGTACGAGCCCCGGCGCCGAAACCTTGCCGAAGCATCGAAGAATTGAACACTAAATACCAAAACTCTGCTAGATTCTCAACCTACCTTTACATTGGATTGGAGCACATTCCGAAGATTGAATCAGTGAAGCACATCTTCCCGACTTGAGGATTCACTTGTGATCCAGGTATTCTGTTTGGATCCCCGGCCTTTCTATTTTCATTTTCTCTCTCTTGGAGTGACCGGGTTAACTTTAATTTCAATTATCATATCTCATTCATATTTACCGTTAATTGAATTCAGCATTTCATTTATGGGATTTTTAGCATGAGTTTAGTGTAATGTGCATAGTTTGATTATTTCTTATTAATTTCTTAGTTATAATTTTGGTTTACATCGCACACTTAGCACATTGTTATCTTTCGAAGTTCATCAAAATAAGTGCTAACATAATTGACAATACGATTAACGGTGTCATTATTGTTATAATTAAAGCACTTACATACATTGATTGTAAGTATCAATATTACATTCATATTTTATATTTCTAAATTAAACGGCTATTATATTGCTATGTAATAGTCGTTATTTACATTTGCATTTTTCTTTTAGTATTAATTTAGTTTTCTTTAATAAATTTCCTTTTCTTTTTTTTTTCTTTTCTCAAAGTCTATTAATGTTGGTTTAGTTTCTCCTTTATAACATTTATAAAAAAAACTACAAAATCCATGATAATAATTAGATTTCTTTCTTTCTTTTTCTTTTGGTTATAATTCTAATTCCTTAATTTTTAGTATTTTCTTTTTTTTAAAACCTTTTATTGTTGGTTTAATTTATTTTAATAAATTTTTCTTATAAAACTTTTGTTGTTAGTTTAGATGTTTTATTTATTGCTAAGTTTTAATATAGGATTTTTGCATATCTTTTTATTTCTGTTTAGCATTTTTCTTTAGTAGAAATTAATCATGTTAATGTACTTTTAGATTAGTTGATAATGTACATGTTTAGTATGTTAATTTTAAAATATGCTTTAAAATCATGTTTAGAATAACTTAGGTTATATTATTAGCAATTCATGTTTATGTTGAATTTAGTGACTTTTAGCATATTTTCTATTCTTTTATTTGAATCATATTAATTTTGACGATATCGCATGCGGGTTTGCTCCATGTATCATTTAGTTAGAAATTGCATGCCGTAGGATTTAGGATTTTCTTTTCTTATTTGCTTAGTTTTGGCGTTCTATATACATATGCTATGTATTTTCTGCATTTGATTTTGGATGTTCTCTTTTTACCCAAATTTTCTATCTTTGCATGCATTTGAGAAATTTTATTAAAAACCAATGATAATTAGTAGAGACCAATCTCATAGTTGGGCGAGGAGTGCCTAACATCTTCCCCGATACGTACCTTAGTCCCCGAACTTTTTTTCTCTGGTTAACGTTTTAAAGATCAGTAGCCATTTTTGTTTTTCTTGAGTTTTTTCAAAAACCAAGTTGGCGACTCCATTTTCAACAAAAGGAGTTTTCAAAATTTGACTTTCAAGGTGTTAAAATATTTTCTAAACATCTTTTAAAATTTCTTATTTTTGAACAACACAAAACCCCAAATCCCGGCGCCATAGTAAGTGCCAATATATAGCTTGTCCTTCCTCTTGTTTATAGCAGCCAAAATTTCAGTTAAATCACTCCTCTCTACAGGTTTTCATCAATTTTTGCAGCAAAGATGATTTGAACACACTGGACAACTTTTGGATATCCGTTGATCATTTTTTTGTTCAATTATCCTTCATATTCAAGCTCCAAAAAATTAGTGTATCCGACTAGCATTTCATACCTTGTCAGTATAACTCGATGTATCATCGTGAACTCTTGGAATCCTGAATATAACGCTACCAACAATTGTACTAATCCACGTGTCTTTCTCACATCAATTGGTACTCGCACATAGAAGATTATTGATCAGCCATAGATGTAATAGGTTCTGATATATGAATTATCTGTGCATGTTCAAAGACTACATCACAGTAAGTGCTGTTTTCATTTTGTTTTGTGGTCTGTTTTGGTTCTGTTCTATTTCCTTATATTTAGTATAAGCTTGTTTTCTGCACCGCTTAGTGGGTTTATTGTTCTATCAAGTATTGTTACTAGGTACTCATGATCACTGCATGTGTCTCTTAGAAACAACTCCCATGCCCCCTGGCACTGGTAGAATGGTGCATGCTCCCTCTAGACCTGGTGTTCAAGCAACTAACACAGCATTGCCACCACTATAATAGATGTTGCACAACTTTGGATGGTAACTGATATAGAGTATAGATATATCCATATCAACACTTATCCATATTTAGTTTGGCAGCACACAACATATTTTACCCTTCAACTCTATCCAGGTCCATAATATGAGTCTTACCATGAAACAATGCACATATTTCTCAAAAATATATAAATTAATAACATTTTGTCAATTTAAGTTCAAGATAATTATTAACCAACAACAAATATCCTATAGGTGCATGATAGGCAAACACCATTGGCCACTTATACTATCCTTATTTGCATAAAATGAGTGTTGTCATGCAAAACACACAACATTTAATAATTGGAAAATCTTACTTTTAAGTGTTCATGAGCTTCTTTGACGGTCTTCCCATCCTTCTTTTTCTTCCAATTGTGACCATCTTTCCGAAAGTTCCTGAGCATTTTACGATCAAACAACACAATTGTACTACCTATTAATTTGCAAGAAAACCAATATTAGATAGAACCAGAGTCTGCTGTCAAGCAATATAGAGACGCATGTAAGTTTTTTACAGCTACATGCAAATTCCTCAAAAGCCCGAACTTTATTGCTAACCAAGTTCATAATGCAATGCATTACAAAATTCTTGTTCTACAGTGGGCATCGCCTTGACATGTATAAAGCAAAGAAGCCATATATCATATATTATAGGATTAGAGCTACTGATCTTTGACTTCTTGAGCCATCATGGGCATGCAGCCACTCAACTCAAAAGCAACCAATTTGATTCAAAACACCCAACCAAATGACCTATTAAAGCTGGTTAAAATATAATTGGCTAAAGATAGGTACTAAAATAAAATTGACCACTGTAAGGAAATAATATCCAACCACAAACTTTTTTCCTTACCTTCCTAGTCTTGTTTCTTAGTTTGGCCAGTCCTAAATCAATTTGAAATAGAATACATGTGATCATAAATTTGTATATGCAACAAAAATATCATCTTTTTCAACTTTTTTAAATCTAGAGTTTGAAATTGCTATATGCACCAATGCACAAGGAATCACATTCATTACTGTCCAAGTTTCCTATGCATGCTGTTTTCCAATATGAAGGGAATCATTTTAGTGCCTCGTCAATCCCTATCTACCATGTTTAAAAAGTATGCGAACACGGAAGTGTAGCTCTATTATTATAGAGGTTATTTCAAAATTTTAATAGGGTTTCAAAGTGCACAGAAATTAATAAAAAGTTGTGCCATGGTTCAGTAAATACGGTTGCCTCAAGTCCACCTTTACGTAAGATAATTAATATTTATTAATTAAGTGGCCCAAACAAGTTCAAAAATTAAATAAACAGCTACATGAATGAGTTATGTACTTGAAAGACTAATAATCTGCCAGTTCCCTGTGTCCTGAATCTTTCATGATGGGGACATACTGCGAGAGCACTGAAGAGTATAGGAAGCCGAGTTTTCTTGTAAATAGATAACACTGATCCACCTATGAGGCTACGATGACAAATTATGTTCATGCTAAAGAAATATTAGAAAAGAAAAAATATTCAAAAATCAGAAAAGCACTAGCCAAGCTACTTCGCAACGTACTCTTATAAGTTGAACACAATGATGTATGGTGGTAAACAGTCAAGAAAGTTGAATATAAGTTTCACACATTTTTTGATTAATTGTTTATCATATAGTGACTTTTTTTGCAATGGTATCAATGCAACTGCTTCATCTCCAAGTTAAAAGAAACTGTTGGACAGCTGGGTATGGGAGAAGATTGTGTTAAATGGTAATATATTTCTTTTGTGCCACAATCAACATAAGTTACTTTTTGGCAAGTTCACCGGCTTGACGTTGATGCTGAAGTACTCATAGTTACATAGTATTGCATGAATCTCATTTGGCCTCAACCATCTTGCCTTGGCTTCCTCATTGATGTTGCCAAAATCCAAATCTGTACAATGAACAAGAAATCACATAGAGCTATAAGCATGACATAAGGAGGTACATCAAAACAACAAGCCAAATCCTATCACAAAATAACAATTTAAAGATTCTAAGTGGGAATCAATTATCAAACTACAATTATAACAAAAATCCATATAAATAAACATGGAGGTAAGGAGAGAGAGGTCGGGAATCTGAACCCAGTACTTGGGGCAGCTATAGAAATCAATTTTGCTGCTGTGCTTTATGATACGGTAGAGTTTTCAATTGATTCAGAGGCCATCATGGCTTTCCTTAAGACCTCAAAAGATTCAAAACTAAACTTTTCATGGTCTGCCCACCTTCAATTATATCACTGTAAGAGAAATTTGGGAGTCTACAGCTGTGTGAACCCAATTTTGTGATTCTGATTTACTATAAGGTAAAATATTCAATTAAGTCATAAGCTGTTACATTTCGTTTGGTTTGGGTGATTTGGAGAGAAAAAAAAGGAAATGGAATTCTCTTCTTTCTTATCACATGTTTGATTTATTAAAGGGGGGAGAAATGGAGAGAAAGAGTTGTCCTTTCAAATCCACTTTTCAAATCTCTCTTAATTGGAGAGATTTGGAGAGAAAATAATTGAGTTGATTATTTATTTTTTATAATACCTAAATTACCCATCTAAAAATAAAAAAAGTAAAAAAGTAATGACAAGAACAAGGTTATTTTTGTAAAATAACTAATACTCTTTCTTTTCTTTCTTTTTTTTTTATGAAATTTATCCAAACAAGAGTGGAGAGAAATTATTTTATTTTCTTTCCAATTAATCTAAACAAAAAGAAAAGAAATCATGATAATTTATTTATTTATTTTTTTTATAACTTAAGAAGAGAAAATATAATCATTTCTTTTCTTTTCTCTTGTTGATAACCAAATGTGGCTATTAAGGCCCCAACTTTTCATGGTCATCCCAAGTCAAATACATCACACCCACATGTTAGAAACAATTGGCTTGTGCTATGCATGCCTAATAACACCATTATTCTCTCATCTCATTTGGCTTTTCAGTTAAATAACTGTCTCATTTAGGCTCTTTGGCAACCGGCTGGGCTCAAGACCATTTGGCTTAGAGCCAAAATTGGCTTTAAGTTTCGTTTTTTAACCTCAATTTTTTGCCTTCTTATTTATTGACTTTTAGCTTTTTTTGCCCTTTTGCCTTTTGTTTTTTTCCCTATTAATCTAAAATATTTTTATATATATTTTAAAAATATTTTAACTTTTATTATACACATTTTTTTAATAGAAATTATATTTCTAAAACCTACTTAACGAGATCTATCAAATAAGATCTATATTGAATATAAAATTATGTAAAAATAATTTTAAAAAAATTATAACAACTTATTTTTAACTTAAAACCTTTTGAATTATTGCTTTTTGACTTATTCCCTTATTGTCTTTTGGCATTAAGTCTCCTCTAAGATTTTCTAAATAAACTTTTTACTTATTTAGTGATTTTAAATAAATAAAAAAAAAAACCCAAGTTAAAGCCAGGTTGCCAAAGGAAAGTTTCTCAATTAAAGACTTCACATGCAGAGCTCAATGAGGCTACTCTCGGACTTGCACCTAAGTTTGAGATTTCTAAACCAAGCTTAAAAACGCAACAAACAGTATAGAAGTCAGTGTGTTTGGTATACTTGAAATTATGAACCTACATATTATAGGCTAAAAAGGTGCAATTATTATTTCAATAGAACTTACACATATTTGTAGAAGTTATTAATTTGACTTTCAAGTAGTAGAGTTTATGGCCCTATTTGGGCTGAATTTAAGAGATTTTGCTAATTTTTTTAAATTTTTTTATTTTTTAAAATTGTCTTAATAAGATAAAAAAAAACTAAAAAAGTTTGATAAAAATATTCAAAAAAAAATTTACTAAATACAAAAATAAAAGTAACATTAAAATTGATTTATTAGCTTATTTTCACTCATTTTTGTCATTTTTAAATTTTTTTAATATTTTGATAAAAAAAATCTTTTCCAACTCAACCCGATCAGTGCAATTAAAAAAATATCATAATTTAATTAAATAATAAAAAAATTATTAGAAACAAAAATAAACAAAACTAAATAAACAAATAAGTAATTATCCGAACCTAAATTTGTTAATTTAAAATCAAAAAGCTAAAGCAAAAAACTATAAACAAATTTATCTTGCTGAACTATAAGTAAAAACTAAATATATATATATATATATATATATATAGACTCAAACAAACAACCTCTTCAAATATATATATATATACACACACACACTAGCATTCCCCCCCCATTTGAAGGGTTCTTGTCTTATAAAATATTTAAATGTCCAACAAAAAGAAAGTAGAAACAAGAAATTGGGAGTCTGTGTTTGAACGTGCCTTCCAGTGAACGGAATCCATGAATTTCCCACCCTGCAAGTCGTCCTGGTGCGGTATTCTCCATTGCAGAAAACCCTCAAAACACTTCACCGACAATTCAAAACATCAAAAAGCTCCAATCTAACCACAAATCAAACAACAGAATCAAATTGCCTAAACAGCGCAAATGAGAAATACATACATATAGATTATATATATATATATAGAGAGAGAGAGAGAGAGTTGGTGCAGAAGAAGGTACCAAACGTTCTTCCAGAGTCTGTCTCTCCTTTTACATATCCAGGAACAATTATTGACTGGCGGACTGCAACTCCACGCGCCACGAGTTCTTCTCAAACTTTTTTCTCGAAGGGGTTCTTTTCAAACTTGTATCGGGTTGTTTGGCAAAACTTTCAGTTATTTTTAATTTTATATTATTAATTTTAATTATAAATTATAACTTATTTCTAAACATCAGTTTGGACTCGTTTGGCAAATGGTAAGGTGTTTTGATTTTTTTTACTTAAAATTTTCAAAAATAAAAAGTTTTATTTTCTAATTCAAAGATATTTAGCTTTTTTACTTTTTACATGATTTTTTATATTTTAAAAAAATATTATAATTTTTATTATATAAATTTATTTTTATAAAAATTATATTTTTAAAATGTACTTATTAAATCTATTAAACAAGATCTATATTGAACATAATATTATTTAAAAATAAATTTTTAAAAATTATATCAACTTTAAGTAAAGTTTTTTACCTTTTGACTTAGTATCCTATTGGCAACAACCTTAAAAATTAGTTTTTTTAATTATTTTTTATGTTTTTAGCCAAAAAGATAAATAAAATTCAAAATAGATTGTTTAGTAACTCAATTTTTAAGTTAGATTTTTTGAAATTGGTTGTTTGGATAACAAATTAGTTTTTTTTTTATTTTTTGTTGAAAATAGATAATTTTACCCTTCTATATATTTGATATTAATAATTTTATGGAGTTGGTTG
>JAOTRH010000023.1:12582563-12603656 GCA_034768845.1 Heliamphora exappendiculata | reverse complement strand
GGGGGAGGCCGGGGGGTGTGGGGAATCAAGTACCTTGATTGGTGCTTTTAAATGCGGAAACATGTAAGCCCTGTTTGGGAGGTTTTGTTTTTTTAGTAAAAGCAGGGAAAGAAAAAAGTTAGTGTTTTCAATAAATTTTTTAAGGTAATTTTTTTCTTTTTGTTAAAATACCTAATATGTCTCTATTTTTTGTTTTTTTATTGTTAAAAGTAGAGTAAAGTTTTTAATAAAGGGTATTATAGTTATTTTAATTAAAAAAAGTTAGTGTATTTTGGAGGTGTATAAGTTTTTTTTTAAATAGTTGATTTTTTATAATATAGTTTAAAATGTGATTTTTTTTTATGTAAAAAGTTGGCTTTTTAGATACCCCAAGTAGAGCTTATTCTTTGAGTGCCAAATTTAGGTGGAGGATCTTCGTGGTGATGGACGGGCTGGGGGGCTGGAGATGGTGGCTGGGGTGGTTTTGAGTCAATGTATAAAAATGGCCCGCTTCGACCTGGTTTCGTTTAGCTCTTGTCAAAAGTTCAGGCTAGGCCGGGTTAGTTTTTTTTAAGGGGTAGGTTCAGGCTGCTCGGGCTCGGGCTCGGGCTCGGGCCGAACTTTTAAGCAGGCTCTCGGGCTTTTTTTGGGGTTTTTTTTTAATATTATTGTTGCAACTTGTATAATATAAGTTTAAATTTTTCGTAGTTATTAGTTGTTATATTAGTTTATTAGTAATTTATTAGTCAAATTTTATAATAAATTAATAAGTTAATTTATTATTTATAACAATATAACTATATTTTAGTGTTATATTTTTGTATTTTTATAAGTTTATAAATTATAACCTATTAATATTATTATTAAGTTTATAAGTTATTAACTTATTATTTATTAAAAGTTTATAAGTTAGTTTATTATTATTATAAATTGATTATTATTACTTTATAAATTTATACTTTATAGTTTATATTATTAATTGTTATGAGTTAATTATTACTTTATAAGTTTATAATTTATATTATTATAATTAGTTAGTAGTTTAGTATTTAGTTTATTATAACATTATTATTTTTTGTAATAAGTTTGAACACTTCAGATATTTAAATAATTTAAATAAAAAAAGCTTGAACACTTAAAATAATTAAATATAATATAAATTTTATTAATCAAAAATTAAATTTGAATAATTATATAAATATTAGATTTTACACTTTATAAGTATATTGTACACTTAAAAAAATATAGAGAAATTGCATCACTATAGGTCAAGTACATTGCAACTAGATTGGTACATACAAGCTTAATAATTATTTACATTATTTTTTACTTAAAATTACAAATAAAATTTTAAATTACAAATAAAATGTTAAATTACAAATATAATGTTAAATTAGTAAATTACAAATATAAGAACATTAAAATTACAGATCCAAAATATAAAAATTTAGTCTGAGCTAGACAATTTTTCAGCTGATCCAGATATTATATCCTCAAAGTCAGCTTGCAATCGATCTTTTCGTCCATTTTTTGTATTTTTTTAATGTGTAGATGGTGTCGCGTGAAATCATTAAAACTTACAATATATTCGGCGTCAGTCTCGATCTATACTCGTTGATAACCCATTCACCTGCACTAAAAGCTATCTTGGAAGTAACTATAGAGACAGAAACTGTAAGAATATCACGAGTTATCGCAGATGAGACTGACCACGATACTTCGTGTTATTTTCAATACTCTAAAATATTAAAATTTTCTTCATCTATTCTCTCTGCTGCGTCAAAATATCGTTGGAGTTTAGCTATAGAACTTCGATAAAACTCTGAAAGTTTTCTCATTTTAATAAATGACCAATTGTCCATACGACTTCAAGATGAAATCTTGGTGGATGTTACATAATCCTCTTTCAATAATCAGGTATTGGCGCTAATAATGACCTTTTGATCTTTAAGAATATAAAATAAACCACCATTCGTTCTCATAGAATATCCAATAAAGAAATAAGCTTCCGTTCTCGATTCCAACTTATCAGTGTTCCCTTTCAGCACGTGTGCTGGACACCCCCAAATCTAAATTTGTCTTAGACTAGACTTGCGCTTGGTCTAAAGTTCTGTGGGAGTAGAAGGTACTAACTTAGAAGGTACCAAGTTTAGAATATAAGCTATTGTCTCTAATGTAAATTTTCAAAACGAATCGGGTAAATCCGAATAACTCAACATAGACCTCACCATCTCCATAAGAGTTATATTCCTTCTCTCTGCTACACTACTCTGTTATGGAGTACTCGGTGAAGTCAACTGGGATGTAATTCTCTCCTTTAACCAATAATCCCTAAACTCTCCAAAGAGGTACTCGCCACCACGGTCAAACCGTAGTGTCTTGATATAATTTTCTAAATGCTTCTCTGCTTCAATTTTAAATACTTTAAATTTCTCAATGTATTAAGATTTACGGTGCATCAAATAAACGTATCCATACCTTGAGTAATCGTCAATAAAAGTGACAAAATACTCAAAACCTCTTTTAATCCGGATAGTCATAGGTCCGCATAAGTCATAGTGAACCAGTTTCAACGATTTTTTAGCTCTATAACCTTTAGACAAAAATAGCATCTTGGTCATTTTACCCTCGATGTAGGATCCACATATTGGAAGTGCCTCCACTTCCAATGAACTCAAAGGTCCATCTTCTACCAATCTATTTATCCTTTTTAGATTAATATGACCTATACATAAGTGTCAAAGATACGTTTGATTCATTAAAAAATGTTCATTTATCTTAAATAGTGAGTTAGATGTATTATTCAATTCATTTGGTTGTAGTGTAAGAGAAATAAGAGTAATAACATAAAAATCATCCACCATTGTACCAGAACAGATAAATCGTTTATTATCTTTAATAACCACAAAGTTATTAAAATAAAATAAATATCCATCTTTAACCAATCTAAAAACAAAAATTAATTTCTTTCTAATAGATGGTACATAAAAACAATATCTCAATATTAAAATTATATTTTTACTAAAACTAAAAGTGACATCTCCTACTGCAACTGTTGCTACCCTTATATTATTGCCCATGTGCACATAAATATTTTCATCACGAAGTTGTCGGATTTCTTAGAACTCCTACAGTGAACTGCAAACATGATTAGTGGCTCCCATATCTACACATCAAGTATCGATAGATAATACCGCTAAACATGTTTTCGCAACTAGTAAACAAAAATTACTTTTGTTATTCTGCTTGCCAATATAAACTGAATATTACTTTTTTCAGTGTCGTGTCTGGTTGTAGTGAAAACAGTTATCTTTCGATTTTTTCACACCAGTTCGTGGTCCACTAACTATCTTGAAAACCATGTCACCCTATTTCTGAACTTTTTTGTTTTGCTTTTCGGTTTAGAGGAAAAATCCTTTTCAGAAACAAACCCATTTCCTAACTTTCTAAGAATACTCTCAGCAATTAAAATTATATCTAGATTCTTTTTCCAGTCAACATAAATAGAACCCGTAAGTTTATTTTCTTTGAGTATAACTGTGAGTTGATTGAAAGCTATTTTATCGAGAGAATCACATAATTAAAAATCATTAATTATGATGAACACAATTTTAAATTTTATTTTAAAATTAGTTTCCTCTACCATTTAAAAAAAATCGCCAACAACCTGATACACCATGAATAACATGCCTCGATGGGAAGGACGTTTACTATTCATCATTTGTTCAAACAGGCTAATTCCTATTAATTTTACGAACTAGGTAATAAATTTCGCCAAGTAAATTAAATGACTGATATAGTTTCAGTTTTATAAATAATAACAGTGACTCGAATGGAAAGATACTATTATTTACAGCTAAACGTAAACCATTACCCAATTTCAAATCAATCGCTTCGCAATAAACCCTTCAAATAAAGAAGTGATTCACACTAAATGAGGTCCATAATTAATTCTGTCCGATTGGGAGGAAAGCCCTAATACCAATACACAAAATTAATTACATCACCTATGAACTAGTGATGGAGATCACAAGACATCTGTGAATAAATTCTCTCACTTACTTAGTTTTTAAAATATTTTTGAGGATTATAAAATATGTTTAATTAAAATAAATTTATAGTTTTTGAAAACTTTGCATTGCAAAATATTTTGATTTTTAAACCATCTTTACGTGTTTTATATGTAATAAATAAAATTTCCAAATGCTATTTATTTAAAAAAATTAATTTTAAATAAAAATAAAAAAATTTATTTTATTTCCCATTACACATATTTCAAAAAAAATAATTTATTAAAATTAAACTCCCTTTAATTAATTAAAAAAATTCAAAATTAACCTTTACGTTTTTTCAAGATATTCGATTTAAAAAAACATCTTAAACGTGTTTTAATGTAATAAAATAAATTTTCTAGTTTTTTTAAAAAAATTAATTTTATTAAAGAAAATTTAATTTTATATTTTTGTTATAAAAAAATAGTTTTGAATTAACCAGAATTAATTAAAACAAAATAGAATAAATAAATCGAAATAAAATTCTTCACACATTTAATTAAATAAAAAAATAAATGCATTAAATTTCGATTTTTATGATCAATCTATAACTCTTTAGCTAAAAAGTTTCTATTCATCCAAAAAATCTACAATTCTATCATAATTAAAATTCTAATATTCAACAAAAATACTCATACATCTTATTACCTATAAATACAAAGCCTGGAATTATAAGTTTTGGCTCAAATTTTTTCTAAGAAATGAAATACGTCACAACTTGTGCAAATTCTCAAAGACTTTTGGGATTAATTGAACTTAGTATCAAAAAACATGAGAATCTTCCATTTTGTTAGTTGAATCGACTTTTGTACGAGTCAAACTTGTAGTTCTACCACCTGTCAAAACTAACTTTAACAAAATACACTATAATATTATGTATTTTTAATAACTTTAACAAAAATATTCATACTTCTTATTACTTGTAAATGCAAAGTCTGATATTATAAGTATTGGTTCAAAATTTTTCTAATAAACGAAATACGTCACAACTAGCATAAATTCTCAAACTTTTGAGATCAATTGAACTCACTCATGACTGTGTAATTGCGGCCTTTTATGTACATGCATAAATATATAAGCAATGGTGGCTCTAGTGTATCCCTCAACTTTTAAATATTCACTACATGCCAACTCAACTTTTAATATTCACACTTTTACTTAGAAAATTATGCAGAGTCCCTCTTTACTTTTTTATACTTTCACTATTACCTACAAAAAATAAAAAGTATTTCATATGCATTCTGCCTCAATTTTCCATATTTGCACGGTTGTCTCAAAATAAAAAGTATTTCATACTCGCTTGCTTTCCCATATTTGTACTCTTACCTATAGAAAATGGATAGTGTTTCATACTCAGCCTGAGAAAAAATATGTTGTGCCCCTCCTAAATTATTGAAAAAAACCTATAAAGTTTTAATAAAAAAATTACAACCAGGGGCTGAAAATACCAATTTTCTAAAAGACATGTGATTTGTATGGAATATAATGGTTATACTAAAATTAGGACTTTTCATTTATTGTATATAATGTTTGTTTTTTTGCCAAAATTACCACTTTTGATTTATCCTAACCAAAATGATGGAAGTTATTTCAAAATTTCAATAATTTGCTTTGTTTTGAATTTTAAGCTTTTAGTTTTGTATAGTTATGTCATTGATTATTTATTTTATTTTAAGTAGTTATTAACTTCAACAAAAATACTTATACTTCTTATTACCTATAAATACAAAGTTTGAGATTATAAGTATTAGTTTAAAATTTTTCTAAAAAACAAAATACGTCACAACTAGCACAAATTTTTAAACTTTTGAGATCAATTGAACTCACTCAAAACCATGTGATTTCGGCCTTTTATGCACATGCATAAGTATATTGGCAATGGTGGATCTAACGTGTCCCTCAATTTTTAAATATTCACCAACTCAACTTCTAATATTTACACTTTTACTTAAAAAATTATGCAGAGCCCCTCCTTACTTTTTCAAATTTTCACTATTATCTACATAAAATGAAAAGTATTTCATTTGAATCCTCTGTCAATTTTCAATATTTGCACTGTTGCCTAAAAATGAAAAGTATTTCATACTCCCTTACTTTCCCATATTTGCACTCTTACCTATAGAAAATGGATAATATTTCATACTTAGTCTGAGAAAAAATATGTTGTCTCCCTCCTAAATTATTGAAAAGAACCTTTAAAGTTTAAACAAAAAAATTGCAACCAGGGACCTCAAAATATCAATTTTTTAAAAGACATGTGATTTGTGTGGAATATACTGTTTATACTAAAATTAGGACTTTTCATTTATTATATATAATGTTTTTTGCCAAAATTACTACTTTTGATTTCTCCTAACCAAAATGATGGTAGTTATTTCAAAGTTTCAATAATTTGCTTTGTTTTGAATTTTAAGTTTTTAGTTTTGTATAGTTATATCATTGATTATTTATTTTATTTTAAGCAGTTATTAACTTCAACAAAAATACTCATACTTCTTATTACCTGTAAATACAAAGCATGGGATTATTAGTATTGATTTAAAAAAAAAATTTAAAAACGAAATATGTCACAATCGACACAAATTTTTAGACTTTTAAGATCAATTGAACTCACTCAAGACCATGTGATTGCAGCTTTTTATGCACATGCATAAATATATAAGCAATGATGGGTCTACGGTATCTCTCAATTTTTAAATATTCACTGCGTACTCACTCAACTTTTAATATTCACACTTTTACTTAAAAATTATGCTGAGCCCCTCCTTACTTTTTCATATTTTTACTATTACATACAGAAAATGAAAAGTATTTCAAATGCATTCTCCCTCAATTTTTCATATTTACACTATTGCATAAAAATGAAAAGTATTTTATACTCCCTCACTTTTCCATATCTGCACTCTTACCTATAGAAAATGGATAGTATTTCATACTCATGAGAAAAAATATGTTGTGCCCCTCCTAAATTATTGAAAAGAATCTTTAAAATTTAAACAGAAAAATTGCAACCAAGGGCCTGAAAATACCAATTTTTTAAAAGATACATGTGATTTGTGTAGAATATACTGGTTATACTAAAATTAGGACTTTTTATTTATTATATATAATGTTTTTTTTGCCAAAATTACTACTTTTGATTTATCCTAACCAAAATGGTGTTAGTTATTTCAAAATTTCAAAAATTTTCTTTGTTTTGAATTTTAAGTTTTTAGTTTTGTATAGTTACATCATTGATTATTTATTTTATTTCAAGCAGTTATTCATAAATACTTCAAATGAAAATCACAAATAGAAATGTCTCATTTTGACAAAAGTTTAGAGATGACACTTGATTTTCATAACTGTAGAGATAAATTGTAGGCTAGAGCATAGCTTACATAATTGCATATATATGGGGTTACAGCAAGGACCTATAGAGTAAATATGATTTGGCCTCCTAATGTAATTATGAAAATTCACCTCAACCTAGAAGTAATTTCATAAAATATTAATTATAATTCATTCCACTAAAGAATTATAATTGCTCTCCCAGCCATATTATCAAAATCAAATATTCAAACTCCTATTATTAAATGCTTATTTATTTTCTCCACGTTAAGATTCTCGATATTCGCCTGTTAAATTAAATTACTGCCAATTATATTTAATCGGCTCCTTAAATAAATTTTAAGATCTTTCGATTAACTTATTTGACTGCTTAATAATTAAATCTACCTATAGGGTTTGGTTTGGTCAAAACTTATAAGCTTTTTCAATTGGGTATCGTCAATCCCGATATTTTGAGATGTAGATTCCGTCAATAATTAATATTCGCCATATTATTAATATCGTCTTCTAATTTACCAGAATTATAGATCCATAAAAAATTACACCCTATAATGAATCAAAATAATAAATATTAAATATACGTAAATAATTAATTATTTTAAAATTAAGAGTATAAGCACTCATAATAATCATGTAATGTGAATTAATTTATATAACCAGTATAAAATTAATTATCCCAATGTGGTCCTGTTCAATACACACAAAGTGTATTGGCATAGTGAGTCGGAACAGTAAGCGAATTTATTATCTGTTTCCCGTTACTAAGATAGGTCTACTAAAACTCTGCGCTATGACCATATTGATGATGTGTCTAATTTCATCTAAGCCGTAAATCAAAAAATTTATATTCTAGAAGAACCGATAATCTGGTCTTACGTGTGTAAGCCGAACCCTTACACCAGATTAAATACTGTGTGAAATAAAAGAAATATATACATTACATTAAATAAATAATGAAACTGCATACATTGCTCATTAAGATTTTTAGAAAATATAAAAATAATTTTATTAATAAATAAAATTAAATACTAAAAATAATAATGACGTGATTTTTAATATACAACTTTGACAGTTGGTTTGTTGTAAAGTATAAATCTCATGGAGCTTCGGCTTATGTTGTTTATATTCAATGTTTTTCAGGTTCTAATGATAAGAAAAAAATGTAGAAGACATGCTTTGAGAACAATTTGTATTTTGGAAAAAGAAAATAATTAATGTATTATGTTTTGTTTAAGATATGGTGATCGTGCAATTATATTTGAGACTCAAGTATAACTTTAAAAAATCATGTATAGTTTATTTCTTTGAGATGAATGTAATTATGAGATACGAAGATGAATAGTTATTTAAATAGTATTAAACTGTGATTGGTTGTTGAGATCTAAACTGTACCTAAATATATTATAATGTTATATTTGACTAGTTAAATTGCTAATTGAGATTATCAAAAAAATAGAAAAAAATTGTGCTAAAATTTTAAAAAATTATACTTATAATATTTTGAAGTTTGAAAATAGTGACAACTTATAACAAATTAAATGCAACAGAATATAATAAGATGAATGAAATATTATGTGAGAATCACGTGCTTCGGAGTTGGAGTTAGGGCATGACAAAAATATTATAATTATTCTATGTGTTCATTAATTAAATACAAGAAAGAAATGTTTTTTCATCTATTCTCAAAATGAATTCGTGTATTTTATTCTAAATTTATTTTTCTCTTTTTATAAATTTATTTTCATTTTAACGTAAATTTAAATAGAATTTATTTTAATAAATGTAACAGAGTTATTAGCTTGTACTCCATGTGAATACAAGAAAATATGTTTATATATATATATATATATTCTTTATTTTTAAATTAAAATAATTGTTCATGTCCTTATCAATATCCAATCATTGTTACCTTTATCTTGAAAAGTAATAACATCGCCTATGTATAAATTCTAAAATTAATATTGAATGTAAAATTTACACTAGTATATTAAATTTTGTTTAAAAAGTCTTTTCCTAGCTACTTTTGCATCAACAAGTGGACCAATAATATATTTCAACCTAAATAATAAATCTAAATGTATTAGACTGATTGTTTGTTTCTTTCTACTCACCGAAGAACTTTTTCTATGTCGGCAAGATGAATAAAAAAAAGTAATTTTTATTAAAATATTTTAAAATATATATATATATATATAAATAAAAATAAGCAAAACAATAATTTGTTTTCTTATTTGTATTTTTTTGTAATTTTTTTCATGTATTTTGATTAAAAAAATATTTTTTTTATTCTTCGAACGAATCCAAAAAGTATAAATATTTTACAAAATAAAAAGAAAAAAACCCACTTAAAAACAATTTTTGTTTAAATCTCAAACCACGGCTAATTAAACACGCCACCTTGTTCCCCATTACATTTTTAGTACTATCTAAATTTATGTTCTAAATAGAAAATTATTAAATACTCACATAGTATCATGTAGGCAATATCACATGGTATTCTCAGCGAATAAATAATCGCAACCTTCACAATGTGAACCACTTTTTGTCTCCTATACAAAAAAAATAAGTCATCATATCCTTACTATAAAATTTGTCGTCACTATATTGGGTGAGAGCACTACATGAACTTGCTATAAAGAACTTCAAAAACACCGAATAAATATATACTTAAAATTATATCTTTTATTACATATGTCTATTTTTTATGAAAAAATTATATTTTTAAAATTTATTTGTTAAAATCTATCATACGAGATCTATAATGAATATAAAATTATTTAAATATAAATTTTTAAAAATTATAGCAGTTTTAAGTCAAATTTTTTGCCTTTTGGCTTAAAGTTAATTTAAGCCAAAATTTTTAACTTATTGTCTTTTGGATTAAAATTATTCTTATAGTTTACTAAATGAATTTTTTTCTTATTTAACTTAAAATAACTTTAAGTAAAAAGTCTGACTTAAAACTAAGTTAGCTTAAAGTCATTCTTATAGTTTACCAAATGAACTTTTTACTTGTTTAACTTAAAATAACTTTAAGTAAAAAGTCTTACTTAAAACCAGGTTGGCTTAAAGTCATTCTTATAGTTTAACTTTAAAAAAAATTTTAAGTAAATAGTATGACTTAAAATCAGGTTAGCTTAAAATCTTCTTATAGTTTACCAAATGAATTTTTTACTTATTTAACTTAGAATTACTTTTAAGTACAAAATCTCTGACTTAAAACTAGGTTGGCTTAAAGTCATTCTAATAGTTTATCAAATAAATTTTTTACTTGTTTAACTTAAAGTAATTTTAAGTAAAAAGTCTAATTTAAAATTAAATTGCCAAACAAAACCTTTGTCTCTTATTTTTGTGTGGCCTTTTGTATATACGTGATATTTCTTTAATTCGCTCTCCATACATTTTTGTTTACTTATCAAAACATAAAAAAAAAAAAAAAAAGAAGAAATCTATAAACTTAAACTACAATGGGTGACAGAAAAATAGAAGAAGAACCACATAAAAATTGGAGATAAAGATGTTGCCTATTGTATAAATATAGAAAAAGCAATAAGACACAAATAAAAATAGGAACGACAATGAGAGGGAATGAAAAAAAAATAAAAAAAAATGGTGGAAACATAGCAAGAGAGAGAAGATATCGAGAATAATTAATAAATTATAAAATTAATGATATTATTAAAATTTAGAGATCAAATGATGAAAACAGATAATGATTAATGAAAAATTATAACTAAAATAATAAAAATAAAGATAAAAGTGACAATGAGAGATAAATATATTCTTTTATATTTTATTTTAATTATGATTTTAAAAATTATATATATATATATATGTATATATATATATATATGTATTTATAAAGCCTAAAATATTTAATTTATATAATAGAGAATGAATTAAAAGAAAATTGTGTCTACTCCACTTGTTATCATAGAACGATAAAATTCAAAAATAAAGAAGCATCATCATTGCATAGATGGCATATATAGAGTTTTATTTAGATTTTATTTGAGATAATAATTTGATTATTTATTTTATTTTATTTATAATAATTTTTTATTAATTAATTTTTTTAATATTTTGGAGTTTTCTCATGGAGATAAATTGACAGTAAATTATTTGACCAAAAAATAAAAATAATAATAAAAAAGAAAAAGGCAATAAGTTAATTTTTGTATTTACTTTTCTTTTAGTAATTTTCTTAGATAAAATTTTATCTTTTTGGTTTAAAAATATGAAAATACAAAAAACAAAAATAAGTTAAGTACTCTTAGGCTCAGTGCTAACTAGCTTAAATTTTTTGTTTTGTTTTGTTTATACTTTTAATAAAAACTAAATCGAGGTTCACATTATATTGTTTGATAATTTAAATTTTAAGCAGACTTTTTCAAGTTAGTTATTTAGGTAAAAATTAGTTTTTTTTTATTTTTTGTTCAAAATAGACAATTTTTATACCTTTATATATTTAATATTAACAATTATATGTAGTTGATAGTTGTAGTAAATAAATTATAAATAATGGGTATTATTGTATTTTAAAAGTAATGAGAATTTCAATAAAATATTTTAAAATTTTGTGTTTTAATTTGCTTTTTTTATTTTTTTATTTTTTTACCAAACTAACAACTTTAATTTTTTGACGTTTTTAATTAAAAATTTAAAAAACCAAAGTTGCCAAGGCTTAGCTTATCAAAAAATTCCCATTTGGACTATTTTTATTTTTTAATTTATTTTTGTTATTTTATTTTTTAAAAATTTCTTGATGTGAGGGAAAAAATAAAAATTCTAATAAAAAATATAAAAATAAACTTAAATGGTTAGTTTTTTTTTTTTTTTTTTTAATGATTTTTAAAATATTTTAATCGCTTTTTTTAAAAATCCTTTTTTTGCTCTCTGAATAAAAGTAATTAAGAACTAAACACGATACGTCATCACTCCCATTGGGCCTCGAATATAGGAGAGACCAAATTGAATTCTTCCCATAGATGACCAGTAATTAGTGTTTGTTTGGGATAGTTTTTAAATTTAATTTTTAAATATTTAATTTAAAAAAATATATATATAATCAAAAATAAAAATGTTTAGAATAATTAGAATAATGTTTAGATTGACTTTTTTTTATTTGTCTTGAAAATCGTGCAAACTTATTATTCCAAACAACCCAGTTTAAAAATTGAACTTTTTTAGAAAATGTCAATTTTTCTAGTGATCCCAAACGGTGCCTTAGTATCGGTCATGCTAATAGGTGATGGTTAATAAAATAATGAGGATGATTTTTTTTAATATCAATACACTTTTACATATAAGCATATCACTTTTATAAATATTAATATATTTTGCACAGATATTCATACATTATAAACTTATTGTTCATAGTTGTTAGCGTTGTTAGGAGTTAGAGAGGTATAGAAATCACAAACACACAGAGAACACTGAGATTTACATAATTCGACTAAGTTTAACTTATGTCCACGGAAAAAAGAGATTTTCATTATATCAATGAAAAAAAAATTACAGAAGAACGCTCTACCTTTCTGCCTTTCACTCTTCCACTTCACTCGCTACACCTATTTGTTATACAGCACCTTCTTTCCTATGGGTAACTTGGTCAACTGCCATATCTTGTTGGAGATAAGAGATTTTTCTCGTCCTTCATTGCAAGCTCTCATTTGTTAGAATCTCCTACCTAACATATCTTATCATAGCATTTAGGTTTTCCTCCATCAATGAACAATAAGTAATTCATGTATTTCCTGTTCGATACATGAGGCTTGGAAGACCTCCGGGGTACAAGAATAGGTGCCAGTGCATCTGTCTATTGTGTGCTACTCTGCGCAATGGGATCCTCCGCTTGAGGACTCTCAACTGCCTGCTGGACCACAGTGCTATCTTCTGAATCATTCGGCTCTACAAACATGGAATTATCCTCTGGTGAATTACTTAAGGATGTTGTGTGCCGGTCTTTTTACATCACCTTCTCATTGAATATAACGTCTCTGGATCGGATCATCTTCTAGTTTTGGTCATCCCAGATGCGATAACCAAACTCATCCTCACCATATCCAACAAAAGTGCATTTTTGTGACTTTAGGTCAAGTTTACCTCTAGCATGGTAACTTATATGCACATATACAACACAACCAAAAATTCTTAAGTGTGAAAATCTTACCTCTTTGCCACTCCATACCTCCTCTGGTATTTTGAATTCCAATAGTACTGATGGATCTCGGTTGATCAAGTAGGCGGCTGTACTGATTGCTTTCGCCCAAAATTGCTTTGGTAATCCTGCTTGGATCCTCATGCTTCTTGTTCTCTCTGTTAGTGTTTTGTTCATACGTTTTACTACGCCATTGTGCTAGGGTGTACCCGAAACGGTTCTCTCCAATTTGATACCGTTGTCATAGCAAAACTTCTTGAACTCATTATCCTCGTACTCGCCACCATTGCCTAATCTTAACTTATTGATTCTCTAGCATGTCTCATTTTCTACTATAGATTTTCATGTCTTGAATACATCAAATACATCAGATTTATGTTTCAAGAAATAAACTCATACTTTCCTAAAATGGTCGTCAATAAAAGTCACGAAGTATGACTTTTCGCCAATGGATGAGATGGTAGTCGGCCACCATACATCGGTGTGGATTAGCTCGAATCTTTCCTTCTTCGGAGTTTTGCTACTCGTCTTGAGACTAACCCTTTTCTACTTCCCTAAGATGCAGCTTTCACATAAATCGATATCAACTGACTTTAGACCTAGTAGCTTTCCATTTGAGTGCATGATTTTGAGTCATTTCTGGCTCATATGTCCGAGTCTCTGGTGCCACAGATTAGAATCTTCCTTACCTACAGCAACAGCAACTATCCTGGAAGCATCTGATGTCATATAAAGAGTTTCACTCTTCGAGCCACGTGCAATAGTCAATGGTCCTTTGAAAATCTTCCAACCATCACAATTGAAGGTTGTGATATAGCCTTCAGTTGCCAATTGTCCCACCGAGACTAAGTTCTTCCTAAGGTCGGGTATGTGTCTGACACCCTTCAATTTTCATACAAATCTGTTCAACTTAATCTTCACTTCACATGTGTCAATAATATCACAAGGTTGGTCATCACAAAGATAAACCTTTCCAAAATTACTAGGTATATAGTTTTCAAGAAGTTCATTGTGAGAGATAGCATGGAATGACGCACCAAGTCTAACACCTAAGATTCTTCTTTGTGCTCCAGCGAGCATATTCGGGCGTCATTTGCTGCTGAAGTAGAGGCAAGATTTGCTTCTACCTTCTTCTCTGGATCTTTTTTCAGGGCTTTGCATTGATTTTGGTAATGTCTGGTCTTACCATAATTCCAACACTCAATAGACTTTGAGTTGGAATTATTCTGATTCCTGAAGTTATTTTCGCCACGGTTCTTCGATCTCTCACAACTCTGTAATATGCCACGCCTGTTTCTCTTGTGCGAGTTTCTGTCTCTGCTCTCTATATTCAGGACTACTCCTGAATTAGTGGTACTGTCTAACTGCATCCTGATCTCCTTTGTCATTATCATACTTACAACTTCTTCAAATACTAGTTTTAACTTGCCAGTTGATCCACTGATTGCAGTAACCATGCCTTTCCAATTCTCAGGCAACTAACTGAGAATTACTAAGGCCCGAATTTCATCGTTGAACCACTGACGTCAGTTGGTCTACCACTTCATTAAAGTTATTAAGATGAGCTCCGAAACTCCCATCATTTGGTATTTTCAGATTAAATAACTTCTTAATAAGATATATCTTATTTGCTGCAAACGGTTGTTCGTACATATTAAAAAGGACTGCCATGAGAGACGCCATAGTCTTCTCGTTCTTGATGTTGAAGGCGACAAATTTTGACCACATTAGTCTGATGGTGCAAATGGCATTTCTATCAAGTAATTCCCAATTTGGCTGCTTCATAGCTTTTCTAGCAACGGCAAAAACAAATCCTTTTGGTACAAATAATCATTTATTTGAAAAAGTACAATATTCTTTATACAGATAAATTTATCCATATACTTATTTATACCAGACAGATAAATTTATCTGTGTGCTTTATATATGTTTTGAAAATGCGCAAATAAATTTATCTATTCTAAGGTCTAACTGGATCTCGAGCATTAAAACTGAATCTCGTGCGTTAAAATTTTTTATGGTGGATAAAAAACTAAATCGACGCTACTTAAACGATGTAAGACTAATTTTTCGATAATTATATGATCAAATTGAATATTATGTTACAATATAAACAATTTTGGTGTAAATATGTTTAAGTTTAAATCGTTTATTTTGTAAAACAAAAATAATCATCGTAAATTTAATTTGAACCTATAAAATAGAGTATTGAATGGCCTTCAGGAGTGTCGTCTTGAGAGGATGCGATCTCATGAAAGACCTGCCTGAAAGTGAATGACCATTTGAGTCCTTCCTTAAACCAAAACATTTTCTTCCAGGAGGGTAAATCCTTTGAACTGCTCCATTAATGAAGTTCATAAGTCCTACAATTCATAGGAGATGATTACATTTCATTTGGTTAATAATTGTAATGTTCAACTATGCATTTCATTTGATTCCTCCTCTAAAAGAACGAGAATTCCCCCTAACTTTTTACCATAAAACTCGAACTCGCAACTTCCACCATAGAAAATTGAAAAAATGCCATTAGACTACAAATACCTTGCCCACTCTTTATCAGATTATAAATGCTGAAAATATGCAAAGCCAATTCAAGGGCATCAAAGTCAGTGGTCTCCCTTTCCCTCTATCTTAAAACAGCCCATGTCTTTCCACTCTCTCATCCAAACATTCCCCTTACCTGTTCATCCAATCCACATCAAATGCAGTAAATTTAATACCAATGCCCGGGAAAAATTTTCAAAAAATTCAAACTTTTTTAGACATTCTAAACAAGGCCTAGCAAAGACGTGAAGTTTTCAATCCAAAGCTTCAGACTTTTCTCTATTTAATGCGATTGACAGAGACCTACTTTGGTAAATTACGAATACTTTGAAGCTTCAAATCGTTAAAATATTATTCAAAAAAGCTTTTTCAGTGTAGCTTGCACTAGACCCATTATGTATGTATTTATTCATTTTTCAAATAACACACTCGCAAAGATATATCTCAGTATAAAATGAGGGAAGCATTACTTCTAGGCATTAAGATTTCCAAGAAGCAGGCCTCAGATCATGCCTGAGGCCTTTTCTTTGATATCCTTGATTTTTCTCTTTTCTGATCTGGGCGTTATTCTTGTGTAATTGGTGCAGGTGTTTTTGCAGATGAATTCTCTTTCGTAAGACGATATGATATTGATCTCCTAAGAGATCAAATCAACCATTCCCATCAAAGCATCACCTCTTTCGTAAGATATGATATTGATCTCCTAAGAGATCAAATCAAGCATGACCATCAAGGCATTGCCTTCGATCATGCTAACTGCAGTCTGTAAGTGAAACTCTCTTTTGTCAATTCCTTCAACTCAAGGAACAAGTAGTAGTAGAAGGATTGATTGAAAACTTCGATTAGGTTCAGCTTGGATTGGTTTGGTTTGGTTTGGTTTGGAACTTAAATCTATGAACTGATCCGTAATTTACGGTTTACATATTTTTAGAACTAGAACTAAATCGATTCAATACAAAACTGAACCAATCCGCATGGGTCGGATTGGTTCTTTGGTTTTACCTGTTTTTGGACAGCCCTACAAATATTTACGTTCCGAAGACCTTATTTGCCGTCAATGTTCTGTCTATTAGGAAAACTACATTGCTTGAAACATATAATACTAAAAGCTCGCTAAAAAAAAGTAATCAAATACAGCTTATTTTGTAGGATCCAAACGAGACAAGCTTTTGAATAATAGGTTTTCATTGAAAACAAACAAAAAAAAAAAGAAGAAGAAGAACCCTCAACCGTGCCTAAAAATTACATTCATTTGCAGCTGTGCCTAATGTTATACCTAACATCTAAAGTGAAGCAATATACCTTGATTTGCCTAATGCCCTCCATAAACAAGTGCAGCATCTTCCCCGGATGGCACGGGCAGAATAGCTTTGAAATCATCTGAAAAAAAGGAAACATACAAACAAAATTCGACAAAAAAGCAAGAGAAAAAATGGTGCGGAATTGCAATAATATGACTCGAACTGCAATAATAAAGTGACATAACAGCTACCTTATGTTCTTCCATTTCCAATTCGTCCATTCACTTTACATTTACTAGAGGATACAATGTTACTCTGGACCTCCCATTTCTCTATTTCCATTTACACAATGCTACCGCTGGATTCTCTACTTCCCTCCTTAAACTACGGGTCGAGCAGTGACAAATATTAGCATATCAGCTACAAATCTCTTCCGACTCATACATTGTCGTCTGGGAAAGTTGACAGCAGCAGCCCTCGAACAAACTCACACCTTCGAGCTCTCTCTTCTTGCTCTTTGTATGATAATGGAGATGGCTGGATATTTCTGTTGCAGTAAATTAGCATCAGATATCATCTACAGGAAGCTTAACAAAATACAAGCATCTATGTTCATATGCAAAAACCGAGTGAGTCATAACACTAAAAAAATAAAAAGACTTTTTTTCTTGAAAGAGAATATTTTCTGAACATAAGTCCCCTATCGACAACTAGGAAGGTTTCTTACGCTAGAGCAAGGGAATGCTTTCTGAACTAGCAATTCATAAAAACTTAACGGCATCTTGAAACTACTCTCGAATAAAATTCCTGATGTCAAACATACTAATGTAACCAAATTGTAATGTCACACCACTCATCCAACTTAACATTTTCTATTCATTAATCACACAATCTCCATTTCTTAATATTAGCTACCAAACACAGAGGCGGAGCCTGGAGGACTTCATCGTTTCGGTGCAGATGTGTCTCGCCAGCTGGTAGGAGAATTAGTCAGGTTGGTTTACATCATTTCAATTAGTAAAGTTAAATTAATTAAAAAGTTGAATTAATTATGAATCATCAAAGTAAACAAGCAAGTTGAACAAAAATAAATATAATATTAAAAATGACAACGCATTTTACCCAAATCTGTTTTGAATATTAAAAAAACTTGATGGCTTTTCATTTAAAATAATATTTGAGAATGTAGTTGCAACAACTTTTTCACCCAATTTAGAACATAAAAAATTATGAATAAGAATATCTGTATATATATGGATAAAAAATAATATAATAAAATTGACATAATCTCTATTTTAGTCAGGAATCAGAATTATGTACGTGTCATTACAAAATATAAATAAATAAATAATTCAACTAATAGCAATGCTGATAAAAATGGAGTTATATATTTGACAATTCCAATGTGTATAACAAAGTATTGGACTTTTGCAAATTTAGACTACCAAAAAACAAAAGATAATACTCGAATGACATTTAGCTATGGTTGGGAGCCTGCTTATACATGAAGTTACATATTTATAGGTTCAATGTATATAGATAATAATCAATTTTCAAAAAATTAGGGAGAGGGAGAGCATATCCCCCCTCCCTCCGTCAAATGACACATGATTGGCAAGTAATTAAGATGGAAAGTGATTTAAATCCTATAGTTTCATTTCCTAACGGAGGTAATGCAACCAATTTGAAGCACATTAGCCATACCCCCTTCGAGCACATGTAACACGGTTGTCCGCTCCAGGTGCACACACAGTCGTGCAATAAATATCATAATAATATATTCCGTAATTGACTAGAAATCCAAACACAATAGGACTAAAGTGGCATAAAATGATACTACTCTCGGGACATAATGCTATCCCTATTTTTTGAATTGAACTTAAATGAACCATAATTTAGGGTGAACTACACAAAGCACTAATCTCCCATATGAATTCCTTTCTTTCCCCCTTCTTGATCTGTAATCTCATGTAGGAACTCAGCTATTAAGTTTACGACATGTCCTTTTAGAGGTAATGTGTAGGTTTGGCTGTCTTTGATCAAGTGAGGTAATGTGTAGGTTTGGCTGTCTAGAATACTGCAACCTTGTTCCATGAAGGATAAGGTATGTTTAGTAATCATATCATGTGCAATTAGTTATTGAACTTCCAATTACAAAATGGATATCTACAAGGGAACATACTATCAAAGTCACACTCCCACAAATGATAAGAATAAACCTTCATTCCCCGTGTTCCAGCAATTTATACTACCTGAAACCCAATGCCAAGATATACGTGTATCTAATATTTTAACATGAATATGAATCCACTCCCGCAAATAAATTCTTCCTATTCATGTTTAGCTCTTTATTGTTGAAAGTACTAGTTTCCTCATATACTTCTAATCCATCAAAAGGCATGCACTGATGCACAAAAAATAACCAATGATTAAAACCAATTCCCTTACCTCTGTGATGGCTCCTCACTTGAGCTTTCGTTTACCGAGCTTGCTTCCACTGTAGAATAAGGTTTTACGCTTATAAGCTCATTAACCACAGGACGATTGTATATAAAAGAGGACAGCAATGGATCAGGTTCTGTATTGGAGGATGAAACCAAGTGCTGAGACCCAACAAGAGACCGTAGATTTCCTTCATGCAGTTCTTTTCTCAACATAGAAAGGGTCGAATTAGATCCACACTTGCGAAATCTCCCCCTGCGCTGAGCGTAACCTATAGTCAAGGACAAACACAAATTCCCCATGATTAAAGAAATTGAGAATCAAAGAACACAAAAAAGAACATGTAAAGTCTTGTAGAAGAATGAATCTAAGATAATGACTATGCATAATACAGCCGGTTGAAACCAGTTGTCCTGTAGTGAGAAAAGCATGTGGTTACTTCCTGTGCGAAATAGAATCAAATCAGGTTACAAAACCCACTAGGCACTAGTCAAAAGGGATCTGAGATAGCACAGACATAAAGAACACTGCAAAGTGAGCAGCAACATTTAATTCTTCTAGGAACATATACATAGAAGGCAAGGTCTGGTGACTAGGCAGAATGTTATGGTTAGAAGTATAACAAAAAATGATACTTCTTATTTCCGGCGTGACAGATTACGGTCTAAATATGTTTTAACTTTTAACCATGCGGAGAGTCATAACAAATGTAATGGCATTTGGAATATCGTGAACAAAAGCCGTGTTTTGCAAGCCACCGTGTTTTGCAAGCCATCACTGCAAATATAGTTGCACTCCACCAAAACAAAAACTAACCAAAACCAAACCAAACCAATCAAAACAAACCAAAACATAGGAAGAAGCCAAAACATAACTTTAGCAAACTTGAATAAAAAGGATATCTTTAAAAGACCTCCATGTTGCAAGGTAATATGGCCAACCAAATCCACCCCCACCCTTTTTGCACAAACTGGGCATACCTGCATATATTGACAATTCAATTAGCGTTAATAGTTTCAAGCTTCCCATTTTCCATCAATGATCAAATCTCTAAATGAGTAATGAACCAGGGGCAATATAGATAAACGAGTGCCTAGCAATGCTTCCTGGAAAGCATTGCAACATAGATATTGATTAAGTAATCACTCGAATATCTCTTAACAACAAACTCTATAATTTCATATGATACTTCCCAAGGAACGATTCACCATGGAGCAAAAGGATATGGGATAATGCTTGCAAACAAAAATAATATCTCTACAAAAAGAATATTTCCAACATATGTCCTTGTCAGGTCAGCATTCCAATAATATTTGAAAAAGCTAATGACCCTAAGAAAATAGCC
>JAOTRH010000023.1:12569403-12582463 GCA_034768845.1 Heliamphora exappendiculata | reverse complement strand
GCGTTTGAGGGGGAATGTTGAAATATTAGATTTAGATTGATTAGAATATTAGATTGATTAGATTGATTTTGATTTGACCTTTATTGTTTATCCCTATTTGCCTATAAATAGATCATATATTGTACAGTTTGATACAGACAGAAAATATATAATTATTTTCTCTTTTCAATTTCTTCAAAATCGAATCTATTTAAATGGAGTTTTTTAAGTTTAAAATGGATTTATTTAAATAATTTGAATTGTTTATTTTATTATTTTTAATGTATATATTTTTTTTTATATAAAAAATCAAATTAAATATTGTTAAATACTTTAAAAATTATATTTGTATTAATAAAAATAAATAATAAATGAATGTCATCGTTTTTTTTTTACCACAAATGTGATTTATTAAGTTATATAATGATATTTAATTAATTTAATTTTTTTATCAAAAAATTTATAAATTAAAAATAATAAAATTAATAACTCAAATTATCAAAATATATTCATTTTAAACTTAAAAAATCCAAATTAAACAGTCCCCAATGACCCTGGAGAAAAACCTGTCCCTTTTTATAAAACTAAATTCGGCCCACGTGCTCGCTAATAAATAAATTAAAAAGAATAATATCAACCGTAACATTATTAAATGCAGATTTTTGCAATAAATCTTACTTTCTCGAATGATTTGTTCACGTGTCTTTTTCTCTCACTTGAGTGAGAACAATTATTCAGTGAAATGGTCACATAGGTCTCGCTTGTCAACTGACTTTAAGAAGATTTAAAGTTAAGTTTTTTATTTTTTTATTTCAAATTCTAAAAATAAAAAAATCTTGTTTTTTCAATTCAAAGGTTTTTAGCCTTTTTATTTATTTTTATATAATTTTGTAATATTTTTTTAAAAAATATCATAACTTTTATTATACAAATTTATTTTTTATAAAAATTATATATTTTAAAATGTATTTGTCAAAATTTATCAAACAAGATCTATATTAAACATAAAATTATCTAAAAATATTTTTAAAAAATTATAATAACGGTGAGAAAGGCTTTTCGTTTTTGATTTAAAATCACTTTAAATTGTTTGGTTTAAAATCACCGCATACCTCTCCTAAATGAATTTTTGATTTTTTGAGTTCAAAATGATTTTAAATAAAAAAATTTAATTTAAAATTAAATTACCAAACAAGGCCACAAATATTTATTTTCATCATTCACTCCAAGGCACAATAATAAATTTCATTAAGATAAGGCTATAAGCTATGACTAGCAACTTTTAGCTTCGTAGTTTTAGTTATAAATTATAATTTTTATTAAATAATTATAAATTTTGTTATAAATTATAATTATATATTTTTTATTTTAATTACAAATTATATTTTTTATTAAATACTCACAATTTTTATTATAAATTATAATATATATAAATTATTAATTTTAATAATATTAAATACTTTCAAAATATACTATTTTTCATTGTAAATACTCTCTCGTACAAAACCTACAATGATAATGAGATATGTTGAATTTCAACTAAGTTATCTGTTATATATATTAATAGAAAGCAGCTTCATCAATCATCATATAGCAATTTTCAATCAAATTTCATAATTAGAGAACTCGGAATAACCATTCAAATGTTTGTAATCTTCTATTAGACAATTTAATTGAAGTTGATTTGACATGTATATCAATCTAACGGTTGTATTCTTTTTCTCTAATCGACGGTTCAGATGACCCTTCTCTTGTTCGCTCTGTGTAATTTGCTTTTGTCAATGCATTTGAAGTTATTGGGTCTGTGTTTACACTCATTTTTTTTTAATTTTTTTTTCAAATTTTTGTTTTTTTAAAAAAATAAATATAAAAAATATAAAAAAATTAATTTAAATCAAATTAGTAGATTTTTTAAAGATTTTTAAGTAAAAAATTTATTAAAAAATTAGGCCAGATATAGACTGATTAACCCTATGTTTCGCCTAATTTATTTTTAAAAACTTTTTACTTAAAAAAATCTTTTAAAGATTTCATTTGTTTAATTTTTTCCTGTAATTAAATAATTTTTTAAACCTTTTTATATTAAATTTTTATAAATAAAAAATCAAAAAATCAAGAATTTTAAACCAAATAAAAAGAGAAAAATTTAAGCCATTCTAACTAATATAGTTTAAAAACTCGCTTTTAATAAAGAAAATTAAAATTTTCAAAGAGTCCAAAGCAAATAGGATAGCATGAATATAATGTTGGCCCATATTTTAAGAACTTAAATTTATAAAAAATTTAATAGCTTTATATAGTATCAGAGTTATAAATTTAGGAGGTATGGAGTTCAAGTCTTATATATTTCTTAGTTATATTTGTTATTGTATATTATGCTATGTCTTTGTTAGTGTACATATTTAGTTCAATTTATCACTTTCCGTGCGACCCTATTTCACACGTGAATGAGGTATTAAATAGTTTGATATACATTTAGGTTTTATTTCTTAACAGTTTTAAGTTTTTAAAAAAATTAGTATCTTAACAAATATATGTGCATATATACTATTTAAATATATATATATAATCAGTTTTTTACTTTTTTTAGTTTACACATATTTCTTTGTATTTTTTTCAAAATTAATAGTGAGTTCAATAAAAGTCAATAGTGATGTTAGGGCTTTGCTGATCAGACTATTAAATCTTTTACTTTGTTATTAATCTTAATAATTTTAAAAAATGTATTTTATTAAAAAATTAATTTATAATTAAATTATGTTAAAAGTGTTTTTTAAGGCATGAGTAATTGTTAGTTTATATACGATGTATTAAAACTTGTACAAATAAATATTAAAAAAAATATATTTAGTCATTATTAATTGGGTCACACTAGGTGATGGTGGCAGTGGGTGCTATTCATCCTCCTATTTTTTTTACTATTTAATTCTTTTTGGTTAAAAAATAGAATATAATTTCAAATTTCTATAATTAAATAGAATGGAATAGCAAAATAATCTGTAATTTTTTATTCAAAATGAAGTTATTTTCATTAGTTAGCAACTAATTTTAAAACACTCAATTAAAAATATAATTTTTTTAGTTTGCTAACTTACAGAGATAAAAAAAAAAGATAAATCAAACAATAATAGAAGTAAACATTAATTTTTTTTTATTATATTATTAAAAGAAAAAGTAATATCAATGATATTTTATTATTTTTTACAAACAAGAATATAAAAGAGAAGAGAAAAGAAAAACCAAAATTATCTCATTTTAAAAATTAAAATTTTAACATTTATAAAAATATCACATAAAATTATTCTATTTTGTTACATAAATGTTTTTACCTTCTCGAGTTCAAGAGGGAAGGGTGTAACAGTTATTTCATTCACAAAATAAAGATATTATAAAATACGGACAAAAAGCTCTTGTAGCTCAGTTGGTTTAGAGCACCCGTTTAGGAAGCGGGAGGTCTTGAGTTCGATTCTCACCCAGAGCAATTTTAAGGGGGATTAAGGGCATTTTACCTTTCTAAGACAGAGACTTTTATGTTTACTTCTTTCTTGTACATTGTTGTTGAGTTTTTATTAACGCAAATGTTCACAGCATTTAACTATCTCCAAAATTAATTGTAAGCTGCGTGCAATTGTTTTATTATTATTATTATTATTATTATTATTATTTTTTATATTTTAATTATTTTTCTAAATTCACGATTTCTCTTATGAGTAAATAAAAAGCAATTTTTTAATTAAAATTATAAAGTTCAGGAATATCATGCCCTCATCCTCATGCATGAAGGCAATTGACTTTTTGTCCATTTGCCTCCGTCAAAATCTACTATTGCATAATTAATAGCTGTATATGTGTAATCAGAGTGAGTTAGAATAGTTTGTGGAGGTTGTCTCACTTGAGTTAGTTTGAAAAATGAGTGTTGAATATGGTGTTTGAGAATAATGAGAGAGCTAGTAATAAATATCATTAATGTAATGTGTTTGAGAACAATGAGAATAAAAGTTTAACTTTTCACATGTTGCTTTTTAAGCACCTTACCATAAATCTTGAAATAGCTAAAATGTTGTTCTATTGTGGCCTAGAGCAATTTGAACGGACGTAATACATTCGAATCATAAAAATAACCTATTTACATGTGGAAATAAGGATCTTGCATGCACTTAACGCAGTGGGAGGCATTTTTCCGATCAACTCTTATTGGATTGGGTTGCAAATTGTTTTTTTGAATAATTAAATGCAAAATTCTATTATTTTAACCACTTGTCAAATAGGCTTGGAGATTTATGACGCAACTAGAGCCAGCGTGAACTAGGTATATAAGAGTTAAGTCTCTTTCGTAAAGGCAGTTCTTCACGTCTATTAACGTTCTTTGCCTCTAAGTTTATTCATTTTAATTCTTGATTTGTTGCATATATTTAACCATTATTGAATCCCACAATACAGGAGTCTCGTGCACTTGATTGTTCTTTTAGTAAAGTTGTGCATGATTGTGTTGCTCTTAATTGGGGACCTTAAATTCTTCAGTGCCTATTGTGGCATCGTTCACATCTTTTAATTATATTTATTCCATGTCATTCTCTTGATATGAATTACGAATTGAACAAATTGCGCATATCCTATTTGGATTTATTATTTTTGTAATTAGCTGCCTGGAGTTTGAAAAACTAGTCAACATTTGTGGTGGCAAAGGTGCTCCTGGAGCAAGGCTTACTAAGGATGGCAATGGAATAAAGTGGGGTTAGAGATGAGCTCTTTCATCTTTATCTCTTATTTAATTGGTGCATAAAAAAATATATATTAAAAAAAGTAGTGAAGAATGGGATAGGAATAAAGATATTTTTGAGATAATTTTTAAAATTTAAAAGAGTAATATTAATAAGAGTTATAAATAATATAATAAATAAAAAATAATAATTGATGAATCAATATAACTAAAAATATAAAATGTAAGAAATAGAAAAGAAAAATTAGAGATAAATATAAGTGTTTATAAAATATATATTTTATACATGTATTAATAATTAAAATCTAATAATTATTTTTTTATGTAATCAGGGACATGACGGGAGAAAATGAAACGGAAAAAACAAATATTATTTCCACCTCGTTTGTTATTGGAGTCGAAAAAAATCTATACAAATCGAGATGCGCGGGAGCATGTGGAGATGGAGCGGAGTGAAGAAAATTGCTATCTCTAAGCGTTACGAGAGCTGAATGGGATGGTGTGAAGTTGCTTTGGCAAAAATATCTATTGCACCACATTTATCTTCAACTTATAGGTTAATTTTCTGTTTTTCTAACGTGAATCATCTTTTGCTTTGGATTCAACTCAGTTATAGACAAATAGTATTAACAAGGCTCCATGTTTATATCTAGGAGCAAATTTATCAATCGAAGATCGACGAAGTAAGTGAGTGTTTGGCTACGGGGATAAATTCGGTTGGCTTTTAGCCTTTTTTGAAATGAGAAAACGCCCAAAAGAAAAAGGAATAAAAAAAACTTGGATAAATTTTGTTGGCTTTTAGCCATTATCGCTATTTTGGGATAATGGCATATTGATTTATTTTATTTTGTTTACTTGCCTGAAGTGATTTTCTTTTTAATTATTTGAACAAAAAAATATTTTTGAAATCATCGTGTCGAGACAAATAAAAAAAGTAAAAAAAGTTATCCAACAAATAAAAAAGTTAAGAAAGACAAAAAAAAAGGCCTATGAGTCAATTTTTTGCTTATGTTTTTTTAGTTAACTCTTTATTTTTTGGTCAAGAAATTACAATTTTTTTTGATTTCTCTCATTGAGGTGAGAAAATTAAAATAGTTTTTGTTTTTGAAAAATTTTAAAAAAAATCTAGACAAAAGATGCCAAATAATAAAAATTTCTCCCAATTTAAACAATGAGCTTTTTTATTGGACTTAAAGTCAGCAGTCAGACCTGATTCCATTGTTTTGGAGTTAATCATCAGTAAATGAGTAAAACAAGCTCTAAATCCATGCTCATATATATATATATATATATATTTGGCTTATAATTTTGAAATATTATTGGGTGGCACAAACAAATCTGCACCATACATTGGTATATGGTTTCTACCCCAAAAAATGATTTCTATAATTTATCAACTTGAGTTGCAAAATTGAATATTTAAAGGTTCCAAAACAACCCTAGAACTTGATTATAATAATACCAGAAATAACTGGTGCTTAAAAACTTGAAACACAAATTTCATTAGGTAAATAAAAAAATAGATTTTTTTAAGGCTTGTTAAATAAAAGTTAAAAAAAATAAAAGTTATCTTAAAATAAAAAATGGGTTTAAAAGCTGGCAAAAAGTGAACAACTCCTCTTAACCATTGATTGAAGGTGAAAAAAAAAACTTTTTAATTATCACATAAATATCGTTATCAAATGTTCTTCTTTATTATTGGTGTTTAGCAAAATTACTATAGTGACTTATAGATTATAACTTGTAATAGAAGTTGTGAGTGTTTAGTAAATATTATAATTTGTAAGTAAAATAAAAAAAAATATTTAAATTGTAGTAGAAATTGTGAGTATTTAAAATTTTTATAATTTATAAGTAAAAGTAATAGCTAGAAGCTAAAAGTTTTGCCAAATACCTTCTTTATATAATTTTCTAAAAAAGCTCACTAATTTGGCTTTCTATTAAAATTAATTAACATTTTTTTATATTTATTTTTTTATATAAAAGTCAACAAAATCTATAAAAAAAATACCCGAAACACAAGCTAAATGACTCCACTTGTACTGCTGGAAAAAGCGCCATTAAATTATTAGATCACCTGCTATAATTTGCCAAAAAATGGTTGTGGAGGCACTGTTTAAAAATGTGGAATTACTTTTTCTATCAAATAGGTATTTTATTTTTTATAATTTTTTTATTATCTTAATTTAAATTTTTATACTTTTTAGATTCTGCTTATCATAAATAATAAAAGAATTACCTAGATTTTTTTTTAAAATCAAAAAAGATTAAAATAGCCATTTTCAACCCAAAATAGTTTTTTTTTAATTCAGACTTTTTTCAACTATGATAAAAAAAAATACATTTTAGATTCCTCGTAACGAGAAGAATCGAAAAAAAAAAAAGAAAAGAAAAAACATACAAAATATAAAAAAAGGTTTAGAGAAAATAAGAAAAATAGCTATTTTTTACTAGTAAAGCCAAACACTACCAAAATGTTGCTAGCCACCCCATCCTTGTGTTGGCATGTTTTTTCCCCATTGTCCTTTATCCAGTCACAATAAACAGAAAAACCTGCCCTTGGGGCAACAAATAATTATTCCTCTCAAACAGAACAAGAAAATGGTGATTTTCTTTTAAAACTCCTGTGTTACTAAACAAAGACTGCAATCTAAATTGGAGCAAAGGCACATTAAGAAAAGCAAGATGAAGCCTCTAACAAAGAATAAACAAAAAACCCTCATCCAATGGTGTGCACACAAAGACAAAATGTACTGTTTTTTCATATAACTGTTAAAATGGAATTTTGATATTCCCCACAAATATACAAATCAACAACAATCAACTAACCAAATTGAGTGTCAGAACAGTATAGCTGTAGCGGCTTACATGTGTTTCTGGTGACCACGAGTGCCGAACTCAAAATGGAAAATCCTCCAAGTCACTGAAAGAAAGAAAAATAAGCAGCAGCTACAAAATCAAGCAGTCGTGCTTCACACGCTGTGACTATAGTTGCATTAACACGAATATAACAACTGCTATGAGTGCAGAAACGCTTATGGTTGAACCCTTCCTGTAAGCATCACTCGTGGGAAGTAACGTTGGGAGCGAGCATTCTTCCCCATTGAAATATACTTTAGTAGGGAATCCATCCCCACCGGCCACATTGATCCTGGGAGTGTTTTTCTTCGTAAATGAGATCACGGACTGTTGTTTCCCAGGCACCCTAGGATCTTTATTTGGCTTATCTCCATCTGATTCTGCTACAAGATAGTTCAATCCCGGATTCCCCTGCATGAATATGGTATTGTTGTTCAGGGCAGTTCCGTTGAACGAATACACTTTTTCAAAACCAGGAGCGGCTTTATCCAGTTCCACCGCAGTAAACCAATCAACAAAAGGAGTGTCATCCCAATTGAAGATCGTGATCCTCGCAGTCCATCCACCACTGTAGTCTGTGTACAAATGCCAATTGATGCTAACACCACAGTTATCTCCACAGGGTAAGGGATTTGGCTTTGGTAGATGCTTAAGATCAGCCCAAGCAATAGCCAGATCAGTTCGGTTATCAAAGGGAACAAGAAGGGCCTGAGATGGAAGAAGAAGAGCTGGAGCAGTAGTACTACAAGTGCGGCTGGAAGTACTAGGGCACCCACAGGCACAGGTTTTGCAAGGGATGACAGACTCATTGTAATAAGCTGAAAATGAGACACAGCACTGGGGGCTTGCTCCTTTCGGCTGCATGATATTGCACACCACCTGCCAGCTTGCAAATGCAGTTGTTTCTGATAGCAGCGCATTAGGGTTTGGAAATTGGCTAGGACTCACCCGTACTGGAGGTCCACATTTATAATCTGGGTTGAGTGTGCCATTGATATTCCAGTTCTGTGGTGGGGTGAGCTGTGTCCGGTTGAGATCCGGTGGCATTTTGTAGACATTAATCTGGAAAGCTGAAGTTGATTTGCTTGGGTCCATTGAAGGTGGCAAGATCGTACCATTTCGGCAGCAAAAAGGAATCAATCCAAGGTTTGTGTCATTGGCCATTTGTGGAGGAAGGTCAATTAAGGTCGGTCTTCTTTCACAATTCAATACATTGGAGAAGTCCAAGCCTTGGTAGAATTCGCCTTGCTTACCAAAGACGCAGCCTGATGAATCAACAACATAGGGATAAGCCCCTTTCATAGTATAAATGAACTCATCTTCCATCCAGTCCCAACTTAGTTTCCAATTATCAAGGCGGCCAATGGGATTATCGTTGGAGATTGTGACCTGAGCCCAGTAATTTGAGTCATATGTTCTGATCACATCATACACTATTGTAAGATCACCGTTTTGGCGGGGAAGAAAATCATTGTTTGAGGTGAGGTTAGTTTTAAAATTTGGGTCTTCAGTACAGCACACGTGCATTTCACTATTCCCTACAAAAACCACAAGCAATAAATGTATACAATATTAGTGAGACAACGCGTCAACTTCAACAGCAAAACTTGAAAAGAAACACCATATTACATTCACAAGAATCCACGAGTCTACAGAGAAAAAATGCTATAAGCAATCAAAAAATGCAAATTGAAGAGAAAAAAGAGGAAACACAGGTATAGGATAAAAAATGCCATAACAAACCACTTTTTACCATTTCTTGATTTCATAAATTCTAATATATTTACAAAGCAAAAACTTGGTTATTTCGTGGTTGTGTCGAGGTAAGCACACTAATTCTATCACAACACGAATCACATCTTTACATGTTTGCACTCTAGTTTATGCATTGAAGGTAAGAGCCACCTAAGGCTAATTTTTATTGTTCTTCCTAAAAAGCGCACCACCTGCACAAAGCTCCCGCAATGTGGGATATAAGAAGTGCAAAATGTACACACCCCGTATGGGAGAGGCTGTTTCTTTGATTCAAACCTATGATGCCTGAGTCGCAACGAAGCAATCTTACTGTTTTTTCTATCAACATAAAATCCATTGAACTAGAATTTGCTAACTACTAGTTAATTATCTAAGAAGATAATAAATTCTTATATAAAACATCTGAGTACTTTTTAAAATTATCATATATAAATGATTTGCTAGATCATGAATGAGCTCAAGTTTTGGCAGTTATGGACCCACTCCTAGGTACCCAAATAAAGCACTTGGCAGCTCTAAAATTACTCCATTTCCAAGGTAATTCCATCAATAACTAAGGCCAAAGACATAAACTGAGTTAGGATTTTTCCATTTTAGAGCCTCATCCAACTCCGACTAGAGTATTCAAGTAGAGACAAACCAACAAAAACCAGAGTGGATTTGCATGTTCAGCCAAATACGGTTAGTTTTAAAGCAATACTCTATTCCACTCCAACTTCCACACAAAATACAGCAAACTAAAATAGTAAAACCTCATAAACCCAAAACTAAAATGTCGATTTTATAAGTTTTAGAACATCACAAATCCTTAAAAAACACCATATTTATATTTCATGACTTATTATATTACATGTTTTAACTTCCAAAGGAAAGAAAACATCAATGAATATATATATATATTTGTTTGCTCTGATGATGCATCCAAGATCAGAGGAGGTTGCAAGAAAAGTACTATTTGTAAACCCAGTAATATACATGTAATAGTAAAAAATGGATACTACTGGCAAGCTATCCAGCCCAGTTCAACGCACATAAAAATAAAATGGATTAAAAACCTTAAATTTGACCAGTCACTTCATGCCAGTGTATGACCATTTTCTATTATTTTAAAATCAGTTTTAGTAGTATTAAAATCTTAAAAACTTTGAGAACCATAAAATTTTAAACAATTTCAAAGTAAGAATTTTTAAGCATTATCAAAAGATTCATTTAAATGCCTTTAATACAATCAACCTAGAAGCCTACTTCAATGCCACAATATTACCAAAAGAGATAACCGAACCTGGAACCTGTTGTTTTGTCAGAACAGAATGTCAAATTCATTGAAGAAGCACCCAAATGAAACTCAATTAAGAGTTGGAAGTGCATTTTTTATTAACCACTATCGCTCCTTCTAGGGCTTTACACTCACAAATGATCATATGGAAAGGAACACCCTTAGACACCCTAAGCCAAATGAATTACCAAAATTCTAAATTGACAAGGGTAGCAATTTCATGTTGGAGCTGGATTTGAAGGGTGTAAAAAGAATGTGAAACAAAATTGAAAAGTAAAGAGAACAAATGCATTGCTTTCCCTTGAACACCTATTACAACTTTTAGACAGTTTTAAACAACACATATCCCACCCTAAGCCAAATGAATTACCAAAATTCTAAATTGACAGTTTTAAACAACACATATAAACTGTTGTGAGACATGATTTATTTGTGACTATAAAGTCCTTTAGTGACAACAGATTCCATTTCTCCAATTACACATATGTTATGCTAGGAACATTATGTGATTGTTTTATCTTAACATTGACCAAGTAAATCTTTAGGTTATAACTTACAGAAACCTTTTTTTATTTACTTTTTTTCCTTCCCACCTCAGTGAAAACCAAGTAGAAATTGTGAAAAGAATTCTCAAAGTCAAAGATTCTATTAGTGAAGCTAAAGATATGTTGTTTCATTGGGAGTTGAATAAAAAAGGAGTTGGGAAGACAAATGATTGATTCTCCTATCAAGGTGAATCCACCTTGTATTGGTATAGGAGTGCTGAGGGGTGCTTCAATGATTAAGGGGAAGATTCAGTTTTATCCCATTGTGGTTTGGTCCTATGGCCAACTTCTCTGACTTTCAAAACTAAGCACACAACTCCGTATGGTTTCCAGACTAAAATGCACCACTAGCTTCCTTTAATGATACACGTATATGACACAAATATGCTCATCATCTTCTTATCTTCTAAACTAAACCCACATATGTGCACTTTAGTCCAAAAATCACATAGGGTTACATGCTTATTTTTGAATGTGAGGTATGTTATGCGCATGTGGGTCAAATTGCAATGGGGCAAGGTGAATGCTATGGGTACATGGGTCCAACCGCAATAGGCAAGGTGAATTTCGCCCAATGATTAATATATGCTACATTAGCCAAAACTCATTGGCTCATAACTGAAAACTTCACATTGTTGTCCTTGTTTAAGAGCCGATGAGTTAAGTATCAACATATTCTTGATTTGTCCAAGAGGAGAACACTTGGCATTCTGAGTGTTCAGGGCAAGCAGTAGTGCTGAGGATGCTCCTCTACATGTGGAATGAAAATGTTCAAACCAATTTCAACAACTTTTTCAAAAAGAAAATAGGTTTTTCTTTGCCACAATGATGGCCAAAGCACATGTACCAAAAGTTATGCCTGCATTGTTGTTAAGTAATAAGTAAAACATCTTCTATCTAAACTCGTTTGATAGCCGGTATAAGTTTAAAGAGTATTTGACCAGATTCGTTAATGCCATGCAATTATGGGAGGGATTAATAATACATAAGATATTTGATGGCATATAATGAAAGATACCATGTTTGATAAGAGTAGGATAACATGATATTTAAAAGATAGGCTAAAATTGGATTGTTGGATGATAGAGAACTAACAATTACAAATAACATATTAGCCATATCAATCATATGAGTAAGTTTTGGTGCCAATAAAATTCTCACTGTGGCTAAATCCAATGTTGTAAATCTTCTAAGTCTATCTTGATTGGCTTTGAGAGAAATGGTCAGGTCTGTAACTTAAAATATGACGGTTAGCACTTTTATTGTTTTAAAGGCCATAATCATATATTCAATACACAGTAAATTTATCCTACATTCCTAACTTTGTCTCAGTTAACATTGAAATTATCACACAGAAGGTTTAGACTCAAAATACAGAAATTAATATAAAAAATAAATCAAGGTCAAGGAATCAGATGCATATCACACCGGATAACAAAAACAACGACAAATAAAATAACACAACGCACAGTAAAATACCCCCCAAAATTTTTTTTTTAATCCCGACAAATGTCATTGTATTGTGGTTGGACTAACTTTTTTTTTTATAAATTTTTTGGTTTTTTCTATAAAAAAAAGATAAATATAAAAAATTGTGAAAAAAAACAACTTAAACCAAACGAGTGAATTTTTTTAAGAGTTTTTAAGCCAAAAAAAAAGAAGCTAGGCAAACACAATTCTTTTGACTTCCGCAAATTCTCAGCAGCCAAACAGAAATAGAAGTTATCAAAAGAACCACAATGGGTTGGAGATCAAATCAATCCCATCATTATATTTATACCCATGACCAACATATAAATATTTACATCAAGGATAGGGGATCTGATGCAAATCACACCAGATAACAAAATCAACGGCAAATAAAATAACACAGAACACAATAAAACAAACACACACACACACACACAAACCCAAGATCGTCGCGCG
>JAOTRH010000023.1:12551428-12569303 GCA_034768845.1 Heliamphora exappendiculata | reverse complement strand
GTATGTATATATATTTGTATAAACCCTAAGCCTTAGGCTTCCCTTCTTTGGGAGGAAAAGAAAGATCAAACACGTTGCAAGACTTTGGAAGTTCGTGTAAGTTCTTCTGATATTGGGTTACTTATAATGAATTTAATTTAGAATGAATTTTTTTTTTAATTATTGATTTGGGTTTCTTTGATCTGTGATGAGATGTAGTGGGTTGATTATGGGTTTTAATGTTTTTCCGTTTATGAAAATAGTTAGTCAAATGATGAAGTTGCTGTACTCGTCTCTGTGGTGTTCGGTGTTTGCTTGCTGAGAAAATGTGGGGAAAGATTACCAAAAATGAGAAAGCATAGGAAAAGGGAACAGAATGGCACATTGTTAAAATGGTTTCTCGTTCTATAGGATCTCATTTAAGCCCCACTTTAAAAAAAATTAAAATGTTTGTTTTTTTAGTTCTCTTTTGAGGGGGAAGTTCTTTCTGTTCTTTACTTTTGTCCTCCATTGTTTGTTTGAACTTGGGATTTTGGCATCCTGAGTGTTTGCACAAGTAACAAGGGTTAATGCAAGACTGCAAGCCAATATTTTAAGGTCTTGTTTTTGCCCATTGATTGACCATATTTGAGCTACTTACAGTCCTAATGCCAGAAAATTAGCAATCTGCATTTTATAATGAATAAGTTGCCCATTGATTGACCAGAATTGGGCTAGTTTCTTTGTTACACATTCTGGCATTAGAAGGCTTTTAATCTTAGTTATATAAAGACCAGGTTTTTGAAAATGGGAATTGAAGTAAGTAAGCTTGGGCCAAATCTTTCTTTCTTTGTTGTTTCTTTCTTTTTTTGAGTGGGAGATATCCCTCCTTCTCCCCATGGTAGGTCAGCACTGCATCTTGGTTCCTAATCTACTTCCTCTCTTTGGAAATGGGATTTTGGTGAGTAATTTACGTAGTAATTGAGTGTACAACTTTGAGAATCTTGAAATTTCCATTTTGTTCAAGGACAACTGGATTAATAGTTCTTGATTTTTCTTTTTTGCAAGATATGTAAGCCTTAATCGAATCTTATTTATAGTTCAAAGGGCAACTGCGGCAACTTAGTGTATGGGACTCCTTGTATGAGACTCCTGCTAGATCAAGAGGGATCTGCGGAGGGCACATTATGTATCCTGACCCCATTTTGGAAAGGCTATTTCTCAACCCAAGTCTGTGCCATCAAGGATGCTATTGGCAAACTTTACTGTTGGGCCAAGCTACCTTTCATTAAAAAAAAAAGAGCTAGGAGGATGTGGATTTTCTTTACTCTTGGTAGCAAACCTGTTATTTCAAGTTTTTCCAACTTTTGTGTGCTTATCTACGTGTTCATGCGCTCGGGTGGCGGGGGTGTTCCGTATTATTAGGTTCCATGTTGCTTAAAACTTCTTCCATGGAGTTCTCGAGGTTTACCTAAGATGGCCATGGCAAAGTTATCTTTTCTTTCTTCCCTCTCTTCTGATCCTATTATTATTATTATTATTATTATTTTCTTTGAGTTTATATAACACAATGATGAACTAAAAGCCCAAATGATACGTCCTTTTATATGTACTTCAATCATTACTGCCTATGTTTACGACATTCTCATGGTGCACAAAAGCACTCCTCTGTAAATTTTAGTTAGTTCATCTAACCAAATTGATAATTGATGTAGGCATCATACTTTCGTACTAACTTTTTGAGAATATCAATATTAGGTGAAGAATTTAATAGCTTGTGGTATTTGATTAAAGTTGCAGATAGATTTCGGTAACCAGAATAGGTCTTTCTTTTCACTTTGCTTTCTGTCATTCATAAAAACCGAAGTGCACTTGATATCTGGATGAGAACATGGGGGGTGAGAAACATGATTCAAAGGGTGGAGGAGGAGGCTATGTTGGTGGCTTCCTCCAGCTGTTTGATTGGAATACAAAATCTCGGAAGAAGTTGTTCACAGGCAAATCTGATTTACCAGGTACTACTGAACTCCACGTGCATAAATTATTGAACATGATAATACTATACAACGTGGATGTTTAAGTATAAATGTGGGTGTGTGTTCAATATCTTCTTAATTGTTCAAAGTTGTTTTTGGTTATTTCTTGTAGATCAATCAAAACAGCGAAAGGGAAGCGATGGAAATCTACCAATTACGCGGCTTAATCTGGTGGGAACATGGTCATTCAATACTTGATTTGATGATGTGATTGAATGTTCAGACTCTTTTGGTTTTTGTTTTTAATTTTTGTTTTTCTATTTTATTATCTCCAGATGGATGAGGATGAACTCGTAGCAGGTTCAAGTATTAAAGGAAGTAGTGACTATAGTTGTGCTTCATCAGTGACTGATGAGGAAGGATGCGGAGCTAAGGTGCCGGGGGTAGTTGCCAGGCTAATGGGATTGGATTCATTGCCAACATCCAACCTTGCAGAGCCCTTTTCTACTGCATTTTTTGATTCCCAGTCTCTTCAAGATGCTCGTTACCACCAAATAAACCTTGCAGTTCATCATGATTGCTCAATCATGCATTCTGGCAATTTGCACAATGAGGTGGAGTTCCCCATTCAGAAGGCAATGGAGCCAAAGCCTAAGAAAATGATAAATAGGCCAATTGTGAAGTTCCAAACTGAGGTTTTACCTCCTAAATCAGCTAAATCAATTCCAATTACCCATCATAAGCTTTTGTCTCCCATAAAAAATCCCAGTTTCATTTCATCTAAGAATGCAGCTCATATTATGGAAGCAGCTGCTAAGATTATCAAGCCAGGACCTCAAGGTACTAGCAAGGCTAAAATGTCTCTGGTGGGGACTTCCTCAGTTCCCTTCAAAGTTAGAGACTTCAAAGGGAAAGCAGAAGCTGCTCAGAAACCATCCAGGACTGCTGAAGTTTCTAGTTCTAGAGAGCCAGTTGAAACGAATGCTGCTAAATTTCCCAAAGGGAACCCTGTAAACAAGAGCTGGAATCAATCTATGGATACAACTTCAATCAGGATTTCTTCTGATTCGGAATGTTGTTCTGGTATAAAAGACAAGGGAAGATCAATTTCACTTGCGCTTCAAGCCAAGGTCAATGTTCAAAGAAGAGAAGGTTTGAGCCCGAGTGGTGGTGGAAGTAAGTTTGGCCACAGAGAACAGAGTGAGGACATCCCATGCCAGCAATTTAACTTTGAATCAAATAGCCAAAAGAATGTGCAGAAGAAACCTTCCACGCATAGTACTTCCCGTGTACTGAGGCAGAATAGTCAGAAGCAGAATTGTCTTATTGATAAAGAAAAGTTAGCCTCAAAATCCTTGCTATCTAACAATGGTGAAAAAGTGTTATCGGGAGATTATTATGCTGGGAGGAAAAAAAATCAAATTAACCATGGAGGGAAAGCCTGTGTTGGTTTGAGTAAGCTGAGCCCAGAGGTGATGGATAGTAAACGAGTAGTACCAAATTCCAGCAAAAAAATTGTCCCCCGCAAAAAACGATCCATAGATGGGAGTTTTCACCTGGATAAAACTGTGAAGCCAATTCAATCTGATTCAGTTGTAGATAGGCACTTTACTTGGGCCGAGGAAAGGAAAAGGAAAGGCTTGGATGTTGTTTCTTTTACATTCACAGCTCCAATGAAGCGATCGATACCCAGTGGTGAAATGTCAATGAATGTGTCACCAAAAAATAATGCTTTTTGTGCCGACGATAGACATCGAATGGTGCTTGTCAATTCAGATTATGCAGATACTGGAAAGCAATCTTCAAAGGGGCGTAATATGACCGGAGCTGACGCTTTAAGCATTCTTTTGGAGCAAAAGCTAAGGGAATTAACTCAAGGAGGTGAGTCTTCCAGCAACAGAACCGGGATGGCTGGTAATTCTGTTTCATTTTTTCAAGATTTGGTACCCAATTTTAAAGCAGTACCCACAACACCAATATATCATGGTAAAATGAGTGGAGATGGGATGCATACAGAGAAATTGGGTGATCAACATGTCTCCGATTTTTCTTCAACTGATATGCTGGGACTCATGGCTAAACATATGCTTCAGGTATCCCATTTTTTATTTATTCTTTCCACCCATTCCAAATTTTTAGTTTTTATTTCTATTATTATCTTTGCACGCGAGGGTTAAGAATCAAAGGCTTGGTACTTCAATTAGTCCCCATGTCCCTTGAATGGAAAGCTTTTGATTTATTAGTAGAGAACAGCTGGGAGTGCTTCTCAACTTAAAGAACAAAGGCATTTTACTTCCATAGTGCACTTGCTAGCTCACTGGTGTTTCCATTAGTAATTGACTTAGTTGCTACAACATTTCTAGGGAACGTTACAAATGGATGAGTGCTGCAGTGACGATACTGAAACGAGAAAGTTGCTCCACTATCGACATCCTAGTCCAATATCAGTTCTTGAACCTTCTTTTCTTACAGAAAGTTGCAACTCAGGTAATTCAGATAGTAACAGTTTAGAGGGGGTAAGTGCAGAGGATCTTTCAGCTTTTAATCTTTTGGTATGTACCGACAATGAAATTAGCGTTTGAACATAAAAATAATGAAAAATAATGAAAAACAAATAAATTTAATTCCAGGTAGCAAGCAATGCTCATCCATTCAAGCTGTGGAAGTGTTTGATATGGGTTTTTCGAAGAAGTTCCATTTAGTGAAAACTGATTCAGAATTATTAGACTCAGCTTCTTCCACATCTACTAGAACTGTTGCTATATGGAATGAAAGTTCCTTACCTATGACTCATTTTGTAGGATCAACAACCAGGTGGGAACTGGAATATGTGAAGGAGATACTTTTTAATGTGGAGTTGATGTTTAAGGACTTTTCATTGGGCCGGGCCAGTGAGATCATAAACCCTCATCTTTTTGATCGGTTGGAAAACCGGAAAGAGGTCTTGGAAAGCGGAAGAAACGAGCCTAAGCTGAGGCGGAAGGTTTTATTTGATTGTGTGAGTGAATGTGTGGACTTACGATGCAGGCGTTATGCGGGTGGGGGATGCAGAATGTGGGCAAAAGGGTTGTCAACCGTGAGAAGAAAAGAGCGGTTAGCCGAAGAAGTATATGGGGAGATTTCAAGTTGGAGAGGCATGGGGGACTGTATGGTGGATGATCTTGTGGACAAGGATATGAGTAGCTATTATGGGAAATGGCTAGAATTTGAAGTTGAAGCATGTGAGCTCGGAGTAGAGATTGAAGATCGAATAATTAATTCTTTAGTTAATGAAGTGGTTGTGGATATGTTTTCACTTTGATGCCTTGATCATAATTTTCTTTCACCTCCATTGTAAGTTTATTCTTGACATACAATTTCTTGGGGGGACCATTTTTTTGTTTGTATTTTTTTTTTTTTTGGGATTTTGCTGTTATTTTGTTCATGGAATCGCTGCCTTATGCAGCTTCTTTCTTATGATTTATTTGAATATAGTCTTTCAAGTTGTAATCAGAAATGCAACAAATGTGGAAGTGGGCTTTTGGATGTCCTTATTGTCTTCATTATCCTTCGTACAAGAGGAGAGAATGATTTGAGTAGTGATATTAATTTTTCCTATCCCGCCCTCGTAAGTTTTTATCCCATTATTTATAGATTTTTTTGCCCTTGCCCCTTATTATATAAATAAACTAGTTATTATTCGTACTTAAAAATACTCAATTATTTAATTTTAGTAATTTTGAATTAAAAATAAAAGGTAATATTAATAATTTGATAATAAGTTAATTAGCCAATTTTAAAGAACATAATTAAAATTGACTTTATTAGGTTGTTAATTTATGGAGGAAAGAAAATAAAAAAAGATAATACAAACAAAAGCTATATATATAAATACATAGATAAAGTTTATTTTTAAAAATAAAACAAGACCACATAAAAAATAATATATTTATTCTTATTTCTCATCTCTATTATTTATTTTTTATATTTTTAATTTTAATCATTCATCAACTATTTATTTTTACTTACTATATTATGTTTAATTCTCATTGATCACTCTCTGATCACTATCTTAAAGTTTACAAATAATTCTCAATATATACATACTCTTGCCTTGTCCCACTTCTTTCTTGACATTCTCTCTCCATTCCCAATAAAATAAAATGGCAAAGACACTATATTCTGTCATGAGTCGTCTCATTACCATTTTTAGATTTTTTTTCCTCATAAGGCCAATCCTAGATTTGAACATACATTGCTATTTTTGAACATACAAATGGACTTAATTTGCTGCCCAACCACAGGTTGAGCTTTCTTGTGATGGGCTGCGTCATCTAGTTATGACTCACCATACACCCTATTCTGTTTTGAAAATTTTATGTTTTTCAATGTTAATGCATTTGAGGTTGTAGCAATGGTAACAATCTTCAGTGTAATAATAAAAAGAATTGAGAAGTTTTCAAAATATTTACACGAATCTTAAAATGATGCTTTTTGCTAGATAAAACGGGTGGAGAGGAGAACCAAACGTAGTAACTTTATCTTGAACGTGACCATAAAAATTTTAAATACACGGTGGGCCCTAAAAGAGACAAAAGAGCTATAGCGGTCTTTTGCTTTACTAAGGATCAGTGAACCTCCGCCGAGTGTACCAAATGGCTAAAGAACGAGTGAATACCAAGAGCACAACTCAAACTCGAAACAACCTGAAACCCTAACCACATGGAAGAGTCAAAATTTTGGCCACTAAGCTACCACCCTTGGTGGTAAATCTTGAAATGATGCTTCCATGACTTGAACCTGGCATAAAAGGTCAAGAGACTTTCATGATTGAGCATTGGAATCAAGGCTTAATTTGCAATGAAATTACTACTCTGTGATCAAATTAGCAGATATCCTTTCAGGAATCTACCTCTCAATTAAATTTGAAACAACCTGGTCGTTATGAGGCATTTTTTTATTAATCAAATGAGGTAGGGCCTCCATTGTTAATATCTTATGATATATGATATACGTGTTATTATTCGATATAATAAAAAGATAAAATAATATGTTTCGTATATCGTATTTTATGTTAAATATATTTTATAATATATATATATATATATGATACATAATGCGATATGCAATATGCAATACACACCATACATCAATATTTAATTTTCTAAATAAATTTAATTTGTAAACATAAATATTATTAAAAAATATTGCGTTGTTAAGATAATGAGAATATTTTTTCTTTGATAACTCTATGTCTTCATAAATATTTTCTCGTGTAAATTTTTATTTTTGAAAATCATATTTTTTTACAATATTTATTACTTAACATTATTTAATATTTTATTCTTACAAGATGTTTGCATTATATTAAGTATACATATTTTATTGATTTACTTTTAAATGTATTAAATATTTTTTGATATTCGATACGATATAATATTTTAAAAAATAGATAAAACAATATATGATTCGTGTCTCATTTTAACAACTATTAACAACTATGAACAAAGCCCAAACACGGTCTATTAAACTACTTTAGTCAACTTGGTGGTAATCAGGAATTTTGGTCCATGAGCCTGTTCTCTCCCTCCAAATTACAACCAACCTTCTTAGAAATTGATTTTTTGGAAATCTATCTTATGTTTCGTTTGGAAATTTGCCTTAAAATTAAGTTTTTTCTTTTTTTTTTGTGTGACTTCAAACTAAATAAATAAAAATTCACTCAGTTAAAAATTGATTTAAGTTACCATACATAGAAAAAATAAGACCGTTGATGCCTTATTAACACTAATACCGTTTCGGACACAACTGGTATATTTCAAAATAACCGTTCCTCGGATATTTTTACCCTTGGCCATGTACCTTCTTTGGCTCTTTTAAAAATATTTTTATTTATTCAACTCTTCTATTTTTTGATCCGAAATGAAGAAAAAGAAAGGAAGGAAAAAAATAGAAAGTTTTTTTTTATTGAATTTTTGTATCAAAATAGCGGATATAGACATGATTCAATGGGTCAGATCCACTTAACTTTTTCTTTTACTTTTTTTTGTTTGTTCATTTCTAATTTTTATGTTGTATATTATCAACCATTTTCACATAAGGCGGTGAGATGATCTTTTGAGCAGTTGCATATTTTGTAATTTGATAGTTAAGTCTTTGTAATGCCAAACAAAAAGTCAAAAAGTGGGACTTTAGGTTGGAGCCAAACGAGACCTTTGAAATTGCTTTTGTTTAAAATTGTTTCTTTGAATTTTCATTGGTTCTCAGAATTTCGAATCCAATAAAGGAACTAGGCGACTGGTCGACGGCAGTGTTCCAAATAAATGGACTTGATTTATTCGTAGGTGGTGTGCTATTTCTAAAGCTAATTTGTCATGCTTAATCTATAAGATGAGAGAGAGACCACAAATAAGTGTAGGGAAAATGAGACGTAATTGTTGGGATTTGAGGGTTTACTCCGTCTAAGATTTTAGGTTCGAAATCTCTTAGATGATATTAATTTTTTGGGGTCAAGTTCATATGAAATAAAGTCGGTAAAACCTCGGCTTTAATTGTTCCTGCCCGCAAGTAGACGGTGCGATTGATTTTTTAAGAATTAGTTAAAGTGCGCATAAACTGGGTCAAACATCTTGAGATATAAAACAAAAATTACATATTTGAGTGAATCAAAATGACACAATAGTTATGTTTAGTGCTCGTTTTTCAATCGACTTTAAATCGTTTTCTTTACTTGTGAAAGTTTTTTTTTGATGACTAGATATTTGGACTATCTTAAATGTAACTCGATTAATTTCCTGAAGTAATAAATCATTTACTTTTTGAAAATTTTAAAGATTGATTGAAAATTAAATTTTCTTTAATTTTTTAACTAAAAATACAAAAAGTTAGCACAATCTATTTAGCAAAAAAGCTAAAATGCTAAAAAGTCAATTAAAAAACTAATTCTTAAACACTATACAAACTCTTACCCCTTTCTAAAATGCAATAATATTCTGATAACTTATTTATTATCAATACTAACTATATATAATTATTGTAATAAACTATATAGAAAGATAATACTGTTCAATTAGAACAAAAAAACATAAAAAACTAATAGTTTAAAAGTTTTACCAAACAACTTATTTTAAAATAGGTTTTTGGCAAAGCTTTCTGCTACAGTTTTTAATTTTTTGCTATTAATTCTAACTATAAGTTACAATCTATTCGAAACACTTACAACTTCTGTTATAAACTACAATTACTTTTTTTCTATCTCAATTACAAATTATAATTTTTATTAAATATTTACGACTTCTGTTACAAATTATAACTATTTTTTTCTTTTATTTTAACTATAAGTTATAATTTTACTAAATACTTACATTTTCTGTCACAAATTACAATATGTAAGGTACGTACTGTTCCAACAATACCAAACACCACTTAAATCTAATTTAATTTTTTAACTAAAAACGCTACAAACGTAAAAGTTGCCAATAAGATTATGAAAGTGTTTGGCAAAATTTTTAGCTTCTGTTTTTAGTTTTTTACTATTATTTTTAGTTATAAATTACAATCTATTTCAAACAATCACAACTTTTACTACAACTTTTAATTACTTTTTATCTTATTTCAGTTACAAGTTTTAATTTTTACTAAACACTCATAACAACTACTACAAGCTATTAGTTTACAATCTATAAGTTAGTAGCAGTAGCATTCCTAAACACCGTATCTAAATTATGAACCAACCCAAGACTATAATCTATAATTCATCAAAAACTTTGGCCCTAATTACCCAAAAAATAAAACTTTGGCCCTATTTGGGTGGTTTGCTTATTTGACTTATAAGTCAAAAAATAAGGTATGTTGTTTGGATAACTAAATAATCTAAAAATAAGAAAATAAGCAAATAAGCCAAATAAGCCAAAATAAGTCAAATAAGTTGACTTATAAGCCAAACGAAGTGATTTATAAGCCAAATAAGCAAATAAATCACAAGCCACCCAAACAACCTTGCTTAAATGAGATTTAATTTATTTGTTAATAAGTAAATAAGTAAACAAGCAAATAAACAAATCACCCAAACATGGCCTATTAGCAAATAATCAAATAAGTAAACCACCAAAACAGGACTTTTATTTATTTAATTAGTTATTTTATCAGATCTTTTCATGCCTAACAGATGGTTGAAAAATGGGCATATTAGGCCTGGAATTTGGTCGCATTTGGGAACATTCAATTCATCTAGAATAAAAGGACCATTCCTATGTCATGGCAGCCTTAATGAAGAAAATCTGTTTAGACCCACCTCCATTCTATTTCATGAAAAAAAAATAGTGTCAAATCAAAGATGTAATAAATTAATGAAAATAGATATTAAGACAAACGAGTTTAGATTATGTGATTATCGATATTTGATTATTTTATTTTTTTTTATATAAAATTTTTTATATGAAATATATTTTTAAACAAATAATATAATTTGAACACTTCAAATGATAATAAGAATGGATTCTAAATGAAGCTACTGCTGCGACGTTACAACATGAAATGATGTGCTTAAAAACACAACATTCAATCTCAAATTCCTTGAAAACGACTCAAGAAGTAGGACTGTCCAAAAAATCAATAAAATTATAGAATCAGTCCAAACTGGTCCGATGTGTGCAAATTAGTTTGGTTTTGTATCGAATCGGTTTGGTATTGATTTTAAAAATATGAAAATCGTAAACTACAAATCGATTCGCGAATTTAAAGACATGATTCCAGTTCCGAACCAAACCGAATCGAAGTCTTTCATTCAGTATATATGATATACTTACAGCATATATTGGTTCCCAACCATAATTACCATGTACTAATTATACTAAAACAAATACCCCATATACATATAGAATCGGTTTTGTATTGAAATTATTTGAATTTTAATGTTGAATATTAAAATTTATTTATTTTTGTTGAGTTTTAATGTATTTTTTTACTAAATTTTAACACTAAATAAAAGAGGATTATATAGTAGTAGAACTGTGATTTTGAAACAGAAGAAAACCGTTAATAAGTTCGGTTTGATTTGATTTCACATAAATCACGTTTTGATTTGATTCTAAAATTACTCAAAAATAGAAAAATTGATTTGATTATTAATTTTATTAAAAATCGGTTCAAACTAAACAATGTACACCCCTGTCAAGAAGTAAAACCCTTTAATGAATGCAAAATTAAAATTTTGAATTTCATTGGTGGCCTTTGAATTAACGGTTGAAAAACTTGGGGGGTGTTAGACAACTATAGAAAACCTTTCCAAATAGTTTTATTAGATTCACAATTTGAGTACCAGGATTGACAAATATGAAAATAAGTTAAAATGAGTCAATAAGTCGGGTGTTATATGTTGTTTATTTTTAATTTTTTATACTTTTTATATTTTTTGATTAAAAAATCTTATTTTTTTGATTTTTCTTATCAAGACGATCCGAATAAAAAAAAATTAACGAAAAAATGAACAAAGTTCGCTACAAACAAAAATAAGTAATATATAATTTAGATTTTAATTGCCTTAGAGCATTTTCAATAGCCTCTCCATATAAAAGATGCTGGCTAAAATAGGTTTAATTAGGTTTTTTAGAAAAAATGTTCTTAGAAGAAAAAGAGAGAAAAATAATAGATTGGAGATAGTTTTAGCTATTTCTAAACCATTGGACAGTAGTTAATAAATTTATTAAAATAAAAAAAAAATATTAAAATATAATTTAACCAAATATATACCGAAAATGTCTCATTTGGCCTTTCATATTATTTGAGATGCTTTTGTTAGTGCTAATAATGAGATTATTATAAAATCGATTTTAGAACATAAAATGTATTTTTAAATTTAATGGCTCATATCTATATCTCTCTCTCTCTGCCAAATGATTAGGCATGTATATGTTTGGCATAATTTTTTATTTTTATAATTTTTTATTTTTTAATTTTACTATCTATAGCTTCGCCTTCCATACTGTATTCTATTTTCATCTTTGAATACTCTGCTAACGCTATGATCCTCAGATTGGGAAGGAAGCCATCAGCGGCTGGCGCTTTGTCGGCTCCAAGCGAAAAGACTACTAAACGGATCTATGTCTGACCTGTGAGGAATTTAAAATTTTTGGCCATTTTGTATATTTTTTATAAAAAAATCATTAAAAGTAAAATGAATCATTATAAAAATCTTAAAGTAGCCTTTTCACATTATTATTATTTTTTTGTTTTTAATTATTTTTTATTTTTCTAATTTCAAAAGAAAAAAAAATCTTAAAAATATGAAGTTTGGACTAATGTTAAAAAAAATCCCTAAAAGCATGGAGTGGTAAAATCTCATACTGTGGCCTAATCTGATGACAACAAGCTTAAAGTTGATTTTTTGATTTTTTTTTGTTAAAGTACAAAAGACAAAAAAATTTAATTTTCAACTCAAACTTTTAGCTCAGCTTTTTTGCTTTTTACATATATTTTTATATTTTATAAAAATATCACAACTTTTGTTATACATATTTATTTTTTATAAAAATTATATTTTTAAAACCTACTCATTAATATCCATAAAACAATATCTATATTGAATATAAAATTATCTAAAAATAAGATATTAAAAACTACAACAAATTTAAGAAAAACTTGTTATCTTTTGGCTTAAAATTTCTTTAAGCCTTTAGCTAATTAAAAGCCATTTCATACCTCTACAAAATAAATTTTTTATTTTTTTAGCTTAAAATGACTTAAAACTAAAAAGCTCAACTTCAAGCTAGTTTCCAAACAAGGCCAGTATATCATGGTAGAGCTGCTTTTGTGAGTCTCCCAATGTCTATGTGAAAAAATTAGATATTTTTGAAATATTATGTGATATTGTTTATATAGTACTTTCGACAAATAAAAATATACGATATACACTAAATACTTATTTTTATCTCATATCTACCAAACAAAAGTATATTAATATTTTTTTAAACAAAATATTTTTTGCATCGTGATTAGATTAGAGCATCACGTAGACATGTCACATAGTGCTTCAGGACTATCAAGTAATTACTCGTCTGCATCATGTTTTCATTAAACGATGTAACAAAAAATAGTCCGGATAAAACGTCACCTCACCTTTGTTAGGTATATAAAATACAAAAGTGGCCATTTAATATGAGTCAAACATTTTTATTTACAAAAAATTCTATATATTATCGTTTACATGGTATTTTAAATAAATAAATAAACAATCAAAGGATAATTAGTGCACAAAACTCTTAGATATGCAAAATTTGAGAGGAAGTGAACCACGATGGGCAGACCATGTGGCACTCTTCGACGACTTAATTAGAATTTGTGATGATTTTTAGAACACCACGTTAATTTTGATGAGAGCAATGGGGTGGCCTAATTTCTAAGTCTACTGATGCGGAGGTTGGTAATTCTAAGGTTACTAAAAAAAAATTTAGAAAATTATCTTAAATTTAAAATGAAGGGTTCAAATTTAGTTGTGTATTGTGTGGGACTATTACAAATAAATTTAAATTATTAATTTTGAATTCTGAATAAATTTTTAAATTTTTTTCTAAATTTATTGTATGGTTGATGTGGAGGCTTCTTATGTGGCTGGATGCGTAGGAATTATAAAAGGCTACTGAATTGTATTTTTTTTTTCTTTTTGCACCAATTTTAAGTTTATCACCATTTTATTTCAAAAGGCGGTATAAAAGGCTTGTACGGAATATTCAATTTTTTATTTATTTAATTTTAACTAAAATATAAAAGACAAAAAATAATGTAATAAGGCAAAAAGTTAGATTTTATATTGTCTATTTTCATCTTTAATGATTTTAAAAAAATCTTGATTTAATTTTTTGTTCATCTTAATTAATGAGATAATCTAGAAATTTTTTAAAAAATAGTCAAAAGATAGGAAAAAAAAAAAAAGCGCCATTTTGCTTAGCATTTCTCAAATGTATACGGAGAGGATGTTTCCACGTTTTGAGTAAGGAAAAAAAAAACACAAAAAACGTGAATTCAAATGAAAGCTTTTCTTACATAATTTGTTAAGAATTTAAATACTGGACTTAAACATGAATTTGTGATGGGCACAATGTAAAATAATAAATTAAAATAGAACAATAAGCTAAAACCAAACAAAAGATTAGTTTCAAACAAATTAAATCAAGTTTTAATTAAAATATCGTCTAGTAAAAAAATGAAAGTACAGAATTAGCACATGACAAAAGCTAGATTCGAACAAAAAAAAAAAGGTAATTGTGAAAAGCACTTCTTAAATTTAAACTGATGACGACCAAAGTCACTCAAATCAATCTGCAAAAACATAAAAATTTAAAAAATAAGAGATAGGAAAAAATAAAGTAATTTATACCAGAGTTTTTGGTATATATCACTACAGGTTATATATTAGATTCAATCACTTTTATGGGAAGAAGAACAACCATTTCCTAAATTAGTAAAGCCAATGCCTCTGTATTGCTGTTAAAACATGATTAAATACAAAATAATAATTTTAGAAATGCAAAATAATATCTCAAATGATAAAAAATAAATAAAATATTTTCCGTTAAAATCAAGACAACCTTAGACTTATAAAAAACTTTCAACAATATTTAAACACATAGAATTCCATGAAAGCTGACCTGGCAACTAGCCGTGTTCGTAGGCCTTTTAATTCCGCGTCTCACTCTGCCATAATAACATTTTTTGATGAAAAAATTTAGGATAAATTTCACTGATTTTTTTTTAAAATTTTAGTCAAATACAGTAAATTTTATTTTTTTGACAAATTACACTGATACCCTTTAACAGTTAATGCCGTTAATAGAATTGATAAAAAAGATAAATTTACCCCAAAATATTAATTCGTGTTAGATAAAAAAAAACTAACTGAGGAAGTAGAAGCAGCGAAGAAGCAATCTCTCTCTCTCTCTTTGTGCAATCTCATCCCTCTCTCTAGCTTAACCCCCTTCCCCCAAATCTCATATATATCTATATATATATATATATATATCTCTCTCTCTCTCTCATTCCATCGTCGGTGCCAGTCGCCATCGTCTAGGACCGCCGGCAACTCCTCCACCAGCTGACGCCAGCCACCACGCTACTGCCATCGTCGATGCCGCTAACACCGAGCCACCGCTATTTTACTCTCTCTATCTCTCTCTCTCTATCTCTCTCATTCTCTCGTTTCCTCCTTCTCTCTCTTCCTCCACACCACGGGAGGATAGGTGTGGATGGCGGTGGCAGTGACCGGCAATAGTGGGGGCTGCAACGGTGGGGGCTGCAACGCCCATTCTTCCTATTCATTTTTTTTGAGCTATTACACTCATAATTAATTGTAAAATAAAAATTATTTTTCGATCGACAACGTTCACTATCTTTTTGACGACCTAACGCATCTAGTGAACGGTTTCGATCGTCGGTAAATTACTCTTGCAAATTTAAACCGAAAAATTATTGATTTATAAACTTTATTAAAATTAAAAAGAAGAAGAATGAAATAGATTTGATGCTCATAGACAAAATTGGAACAAATTTAATGAGACAAACGGAACCCTAACGGCGTTAACTGCTAAGGGTTGTTTGTGTAACAATATTTTAGTTTTTAAAGGGTGTCAGTGTAATTTGTCCAAAAATGTGGGATTAACTTTATTTGACTAAAACCTCAGCAGAAGTTAGTGTAATTTTTTTAAAAATTTAATCCATGTTATTTCTGTCTTTTATTCAACTGATAATATATTAAATGAAAATAATATTATTTTATTTAAATTATTAATTTATGGGCCATGCTAATATATTAAATGAAAATAATATTATTTTATTTAAATTATTAATTTATGGGCCATGCTAACGATGGCTTATTGGGCGGTGATTAATAAACTAATAAAGACAATTTTGTAATATTAATATACTTTTAGAAGTGAAATTTACCATTTTTATAAATATCAATACAATTTGTATAAATATCTATACATTGGCTTGTTTGGGTGGTTTACTTATTTGCTTATTAACAATTAAGTTAAATCCTATTTAAATCATATTGTTTCGGTGGTTTGTGAATTATTTATTTATTTACTTATAAGCTATGTTTTTCAAACGAATTTATTTGTTTATTTGTTTATTTGTTTATAATTAAATGAGTTTATTTAATTAATTAATTAATTTATTTATTTTTTAATTATTTAATTACTCAAATAACATAATTTAATTTTTAACTTATAAATCAATAAGTAAATAAGTAAAAATTACCCAAACAAAAAACGGGGCTATTATATATTTCTTATTTACTTCTAATTGGGCGTTGGATAGCAATTTATTTTAATTTATTAATTAGTTAGGTGATAATGTTATTTAAATAATGTCCCGATTCCCAAGTCTGTAGGTAGGTTCCACATAGGCCAGTGCAGCCGACCACGCATGTGGTCTGGATCGAGGTCCTAAATAATTTAGCATTATTTATGTTTTAAGCGAATATGCCATGCATCATCCCCAGGCTTCATTCTTTATTCTTAGGCCTGATTGCCATCCTTGATTTTTTATTTTTTGATAAAAATATTAAAAAATTAAAATTATTTGTTTAATAAAAATAAAATAAAAAATAAAATAAAAATTCAAATAAAATACAAATTTTTAAAATATTCTATTCAATTTTCTATCACTTCTAAAATACAATGATATTTCTTATTCATAACTTATTTACTATTACTATCAATTACATATAATTGTTAATATCAAATATATAGAAGGATAAAATTGTTCACATTGAACAAAAAACAAACTAGCTTTTTAATCAAACAACTAATTTTAAAAAAATTAGTATAAAAGTTAAGTTATCAAGCAACATGCTTTAAATTCAATTTAGCTTTTTAATTAAAAATATAAAAAAATAAAAAAAATAAACTTTTAAACTAGTTGCCAATCGCCCCCGTAATTAGCTGCAAAATTATTTCGTGTACGAGCAAGTTTGAGAGAAAATTATTAGGTAATTTTGGAGTTTTCTATAGCATTATTTATATGATATTTTTGATAAATAAAAATATATGATACTCACTAAGTGGGGTACATTTTGTCTCCTTCATACCTAATAAATGTGGGTTTATATTATTTTATACAGAGTATTTTTCACTACGTAATTGAATAACAGTACCATGTAAGTAATATCACATGATATTTCGAGACGGCCAAATAATTACTCTTTTTTGGAGCGTTTAAAAATAAATTATGTATGTATATTTTTAATTTTTGATAAAAATATTTAAACGTAATATAGTTTTTTTACCTTTTTATATTATTCTAATTAATAGAAAATAAACAAGTGAAAAACTTTAAACAAAATAAAAAAATCGAAAAGACAAAAGTATTTTTATAGGCTTTTAGATTTTTAGTAATTTTTTAAAAGAACTGACCAATTTTGTTTACTTTCTTGATTCATCTAGTTATCAGAAATTAAAAAAGAAATTAATTAAAATAAAAAAAAGTCTTAAAAACGAAAATAAAAATATTTCAAAACATGTTGGGCTAAGCACCCAGACCACCTTTCTACAATGTGATGACTGAACTAAATTATTCTCTTTAAGAAAAGTAAATTACTGGCTGATAAATAGATTTTGATATATCTTGTCATATTAGTGCATATTTGTTGCGACAAATTAGTTTTTGAATTGGACCAAAAAGATAACCATTTCGAATTTTGTATTTATTTGCACTCAAGTAAATTATTAATTTCTAATATGATGACAAGTTAATTCAGTGTTCATATCACGTAAGTAATATCACGCGATACTCTCGAATAAATGATTGTAACTCATATTATAAGGGTTATTTTTTTATTTTTTAACTATTTAAAAATAAATAAATCATTATGTTTTTATTGTAAAATTTATCGTTATAATCAATAATGAATAGAAATACCACGTAGAATTATAAAGTACTTCTTTTTTCTCTTCTAATTTAGCAGG
>JAOTRH010000023.1:12531469-12551328 GCA_034768845.1 Heliamphora exappendiculata | reverse complement strand
GCTGGAGAGCCGACGAGAGTCGGCGACGACTGCCGGAGGACCGACGAAGGTCGGGGAAGGGTCTGGTGGTCAGCGACGAGAGTAGTGTTTTTAGTTTGGCCACTGGTTCTGGTAGGAGTTAGGATTGTGGGAGTTAGAATTTCACGACTTTAATACCATATTAGAAAAAGAGAAAAAGAATATAAAAAAGAGTGTGTGTTTATTACGAGACATACATGCGTATTTATTAAACAACGAGAAACTACAATAGCTACTATGAACATCCCCACAAAATATTATTAATACTTAAAATATATATATATATATGTATATTAACAATTAGTGTGTTATTTTTGTCTTTATCTAATTAATAAAATATTAAATTAAATTAATATTATCTTACTCGAATTATGTTTGTTACGTGACTAAGGGAGAATATTAGGTAAATAATAATATATCAGATTAGTTTGTGAGACACTCCATTTGCAAGTCTGTAGCTAGTTTTCAATGGAGGCCAATAACCAGGCCTTTTGTCAACATAGGTGTCCTAAATAATTTAGCATTTTTTAAATTTTTTAATTAATGGGAAAAGTATATATTGTGATGATCCTGAACTCTTTACCGACCAAGTGCATGAATATTCTAGAAGGTTTCTCATTCAAATTAAATAGTCAACATCTATAATTAATCTCATGAAAAAAAATTAAGTGCATAAATTTATATCAGAACCAATTACAGATTTATAGAAATTAATTTTATTTATAAGAAATTGTGTTATTTTTATCTTCTTTTTTCTTTTTTTTTAAAAAACATGTTCTTCGCGTTAAGATTTTACTAAACTATACATGATTAGTTATGTGTTTTAAAACTGTATAAGTAGTCGGACTTAGGTCCTACAAATTATCATTATATTTTTAAAAACTCAACTAAAGATGCAAACAAGCAAAAGGATTTACTAAAAATAAAATAAAAAATCAAGTTTTTTTAGTAAAAAAATTAACAAAAATTATTTGAAAAGATGGCCCACCTGGGATCAAGTTGATAATTTATTATGAGACTAGGAAGGATGGGCACCTTCACCTCAGCCTATAAATACCTCTTCTACTTCTTGCATTTCCCTCACACCAAAAACCCTTCCCTGCAAATATTCATTATCTTCCTCTTCCTCCTCATTCCCCAATCTCAAACCCTCCGAGCAACCATGGGCGTCATCACTTCTGAAACCGAGATCGCTACCCCGATCCCTCCGGCTAAGTTGTTCAAGGCTTTTGTCCTTGACGGCGACAACCTCATCTCTAAGGTCTTACCACAGGCTTTTAAGAGCGTCGAAATTCTCGAAGGAAACGGAGGGTCCGGAACCATCAAGCTCATCACTTTTGGCGAAGGTTAGTTTTCGGCGTGTCTTAGTCGAGTACCCGACTCAAACCAAACCCGTTGTGAAATCAACCGAACAACTCTTGCACGAAAATTCTAAGACTAAATATGAAAATGATTTAATTTGCAAAAACACATTTAAGTTATCCATGAGAATGAGATCCGTGTGAGAAACTATTTTAAAATTGCTATTCCACCTTACACGTAAAATTAGTATTAATAGAGTGTAACGACTTTAACATCTCTATATTCATATCCTATTTGCTTTCACATCGATTGACTAATTATGAACAAGATTTTAAATTAAATCAACTAAGCAAAACATGAGAAGTAATAAAAATATGAAAAACAAATGAAAAGAAAATTAGAGGATGAGAGACCACACAAAATTTTATTGGATCTTTTCTTTTAACCTTTATCTTTTGCTCTCTAATTTTTTCTTTTATCATTATCTCATCTGATAAATTGCATTTGAACTAAAACGTTTTCATATTTAAAACCAAATTTAATAGATTTTGTAATAATTTTCTTTTCTCTTTGATTAATATGCAGCCAGCCAGTACAAGTCAGTGAAACACAGAGTTGATGCAATTGACAAAGAAAATTTCTACTACAGCTATAGCATAATTGAAGGCGATGCTCTGTCAGGTAACGTTGAATCCATTACCAATGAGATCAAGATCATTGCCGCCCCCGACGGCGGTTCCATCACCAAGAACACCAGCAAATACCACCTCAAGGGAGAGGCCCAAATCACAGAAGAGCAGATCAAGGCCGGCAAAGAGAAAGCCTCTGCCATATTCAAGGCAGTTGAGGCCTACCTCGTGGCAAATCCCGATGCCTACTAGTGGGTTTTTTCCCAGCGTCCATTCTAAAACAAATAAATAAAATCACAATGAGTGTGATTTAATTTGTACCATTACTTGAGAGGGGTTTTATTTTTTATTTTTTTGGTTTTGGGTTTTTTTTGCCTCGGGTCTAATACTGCCTTCGGCTGGATAATCTGTTTATTGCAGTTTGTATTGTTGTATTTGATATATATATGGGTCCATGTTGTGCTATGTATTTGCTGAGTTTATGTTAAATATCTTTTGGAGAACAATGGAATTGCCTAGTTTGTGATAAAATAAGAGTATTCGGTTTATTTTTATCTTTTTTGAAAAAAATTACTTTTTTAGTTTGTTCGGAAGAGAAGAACAGGAAAGGAAAACTGGACCAAAAGCTAAAAAAATAATCATAAAAGAAACAAAAATAAACCAATAAACTTTCTTTTTGCTTATGTTTTTCTATAATAATATTTTTAGAAAAATTGGTGAAGAAAGTTTTTTTTTTTTGGTATGTGTTGAAGAGTGGATCTCAAAAATTATAGTAATTTTTTTGATGAAATAATAACAAAATCACTAAAAATAAAAAAATAATAAAAAAAAAAGGTCAATAAATTATTATTCCAAATCATACCCAATTGTTAGTGGTGTAGACATTATGTTTGGATTTGCAAGTTTCTTGCTTAATCTAAATATAATAATGTTATATTTTATAAATTATTGCTATCACACGATGTGATGGGTTTCACATAAGACCCCCCAATAATTCAATTGTTATGAATATAGTACATCAAGTGGTTAACAAAATGTTATAATGATAAGTAAAATGGTAAATATAATATTATCAATTTCAGTATAATAGTTATAATAATGTAAATATAATATTATCAATTTCAATATAATAGTTATAATAATGCCTTTTTATTATCAAAAAAGATGTAAAAATCTAAATACATTACAAATTCGACATAAAATCAAACAAAAAAATGCACGGGATACAAAACAATTCTTCAAAGAAAGAGTGAATAAAGAAAGAGTGAATAAGATTAAGTCATTTTATCTTGTCAAATTACAATAGTAAACCATGGGATGTGTTAGGATTTTTAAGCTCAAGTTCTTAAAAATAAAATTAAGTGATTTTGGCTGCCAAATATTAAATCAAGTAGGCTTCAATTATCAAAAACAAACACAAAAAAAATAATAACAATCAAATACGCAAATATGTACGTGATTGAGCTAATTACTTACCTCTACATTCTTTACCAGTATGTAAAAATCTCCATCGTGATATTTTTTTTTATTTTTTATTTATTTTATGTAGATTAAAGCATATATTTTTTTATTCTACTATATTGAGAATTTGTGCCCTAAAAATTCTAACATTGGGACGGTGATCCCCCCATTTATATAGTCGATGGCTTGTTAAATTTTACATGGTAAGATTTTTTTGTCCTAAAAACTAGATGTTTTTCTATTAAAATATACTGAGAATTGTTAAATATGAATGTGTGAACTTGGACGCAGCTATGCATTCCTTTCAAAAGGAGTGGAGAAATACTTTTCCAAAAAATTAACAGTCAAAGATAAGACCAAGGGGAAAAAAAAATCATTTTCAGTTGTTTTCATGAAAAGTCTAATTAGGTCGGCAGATAGGGTGACTAAAATAAATCCGTGACAAGGCAGACCACGTGAAGAGGGACATATAGTAACTATTCCGTAGCTTTGAAGAATTATGTAATATTATTTATGTGTTATTTTTATTTAATTATATAGTTAAGAATATTTTAAGTGAAATATTGTAGGCTCATTTTTATTGGGTTTTTAGCAAATTGTTGGATATATATTTTTTATTTTACGAATTTATATAATTAATATTTTATTTACATGTATTTTGATTGGACTGGTTGAAGTCATGAATCCACAAAAAATTTAATATGTATAGAATTTTATAATTATATAGAATTAGAATTTTAAAATTTTCTATAAATAAGACCTTATAATTTAAGTTATTGTGTTGAGAGTTGAATCAAATGGTGAAAATAAAATGAGAGATGAAAAAATATCGCGAGTACGAGAGTAATTCTTAAGCAGAGAAACGGAATTTATTTTAAATATGGGTGTAAAAATGGCAAGCCCAGTACTGTGCGAACCAGGTCAGGCCCGCTAAAAGTCTAAGCTCAGCCTGAGCCTGCATACCTGTTCTTTGTACCTGGACTTACCCCTGAACACGTGGGCCGAGTCAGCTCGCCCATTTTGGTTCGAGGTCCACTTGTTTAGCTCGCCCATTTTGTAAAGTTTAAAATATAATATTTATGTAATTAAATACTTTTGAATTTTGAATAATAAATTTTATGTTGTATTTAGTTACTTAAATTGTTCACTTATTATATTTATATATTATAAATATTAATATTAATATATAATACGTAAACTAATTTATAAACCTGTAATAAATTAATAAACTTATAAAGATATAAATTTATAATAAACTATAAATTTATAATAAAATAATAAACTTATAATATACTATAAACTATAAATTTAATAATTAATAATTTTGTACAAAAAAGTAAAAAAACTTGTAAAAAGGTCACCCGAGGCCCGAGTATTAAGTCCAAGTCCTATGTTTCTTGGGCCTGAGCTAATCCCTTCCCCCAAAAAAAGTTCGGCCCAACCCAAACTTTGTACGGGAGCCAGTCGGGCTAAGCCGTGGCGGGCCAAAATTACATGCCTAGTTTTAGGACTTGAGTTGTGCGTATCGAGTTTTAACGTATTTTTTATCTTAAGATTGTACATTCTACAATTATAATTGATTATCTCTCGCACCTGTAAATATAGGTAAATTTGACCGAACTACGTAAATTTTTACATAATTTTTCCTTTAGTATGTACATAATTTTTACTTCAATTTGCATTCATAAATTAATATTTAGATCTCAATAGAAATAAAAATAATCTACTTAATATATATCAAATATTGTTATTTGATAAAAACAGTAAAATATCTAATAATGTGCCAGAAGCATATGCCTAAAACAAACGACGTGTATTAATTGACGATTTTGTCATTTAGTTCTTCTTTTTCCTCGTTGTTGTTGTCTACATAAGGTATCTTTTTGGGTAGATGCGGAAAATTCGGATTTTTTTTTGTCTTTTCAAAGTTCTTTATTTTTTTCTGATTAAATATTTTTATTTTATTAATTTTTCATGAAAATAGTAAAAGTAAATGGTTTAATAAAAATTTAAAATTCTATTAAAAATAAAAAGTAAAATAAAATCTAATTTATTAGTTTATATAGGTTTTTTTTGTCTTTTCTAAATTTTTTTCATTTTTTGAACAAAATGTTTTGCTTCTTAAATTTGTCTCGATAGGAGAAACCAAACAAATAAAGAATTTTAATCAAGAAATAAAAAATGAATTTAATAAATTAAAAAATCATATCCCAAAAAAGGCTAAATAATGACAATAAGCATTACATTATACTCTATAGTAACTTTTTCCTTAAAAACAGAGGGACCCACAGCCAGGGTGGATAGATCAGAAGACTTGGTCATTTTTTATGACTTAAAATAAATTTGGAAACTGTGACAAGTTGGGTAGGTCTCTATCTCTCTCACTTTCAAAAATAATAAAATAAAATAAAATAAAATAATCTTATCCTTCTCTTAAACCATTGTATTCATTACATACCTAATGTTGCTATTTAATTTCCCTAGTTTGGATTGAGACATCTTCGTATTGAAGTTTATTTACCTTTCGATTCATTGGTAATTCTATTTAAAGTTAAGTTTTTTTATTTTTTTATTTTAAATAAAATAAATTTAAAATTATTATTTAATTTATAATAATTTATTTTATGTCAAATAAATTAAAATATTAAAAATAAATCAAAAAGTCATCCAACCATGCACCACACAAACACTCACATTTTCTCTTTTCATTTCTTTTTTTTTTTAATAAATTTTTTTTTATTAATGAGAGAGGAGTACGACAGTCGGACCACAAAATATCAGAAAAATAACAAATCAGCACAGTAACCTTTTACAAGTTTTTTACTGACCATAAAAATCTCTAAATTCAGCAAAAATCCAAAATATCATACTTATCGACGACGTCTATCGAAAGAGAAGCGACAATCGCATCTTCACCTTACTTTTCATGCTGATCTGACCGAAGAACACCCCGAACTCTCATTATGAGGAGAGAAAAAACGCGCACAATCGACAGAAACACAGCTCACATACAAAGGGTAGGTGCAAAGAACACCAAACAGACAAAAAATAAAGAAAAAACAAAATAAAACAAGAGTGACAAATCATGACATTACAAAGATGAAAAAAAAACGAGCAAGACATCCACCTAAATGAGAAGACGAACCACCACGGAGCAGATCTAGCCAACATACGGAGTAGATTTGATCAAAAAATCACACGCATAACAGATCTAGTCGTCGTAGCACTCCGTCAATACAAATTTGCCGAACACATGTACAAGAAATGCGATTTATTCATGTACTGAGAAAATCATAAAAAAGAGAGTTTGAAACAGCATAAGGAGGGCTAGCTCATCCTCTTCCCGTCAACCAGTCTACTGATAAGAGAAAATGCAAAGAAAAAAAAAGAATTGAGGTGACAACTTTTCACGTGCTTATTGAAATGACGTTGGACCCTCTTGTCGGTCTCTTTCCATTTCTTGTTAAGTTACAATTTTTGTTTTTTTAAAAATGATAAAATGAATAGTGAATATGGTAAAAGTGTACAATCAAAAGTAATAATACACTATGATAGAAGAGCGATAAATATTATTAAGGTTGTCTTTGGGATCACGTAAAAGTTGACTTTTTTACTAGTCATCTTTTAAGTTATACTATAGGATTTTTAAAAAAAAAAATCTTTTTTCAACTTTTTTTTAAAAATATATTTATTTATACGCATTCCAAGCACCTTAACTTTTTTGAAATAAATTACTGTAATACACTCAATTAAAAAAGTCAATCTTCTTCACAAATATAAAAAAAAAGTCAATATTTCAAAAATTACAATTTAAAAGCAAAAAAATAAAAGTATATTAGACATTTTAATAAAGAACAAAAAAAAAAAAAAACAAACCAGTTATTATAAAAAAAATATTTTAAATAATTTAATTTTTTTTATTCCTCTATTTTTGTTTAAAAACTAAAATTTGTAAAAATCAAACTTTTTAAATATTTCAAACAGGCTATAAGAATGTTGGGAATATTCTATTTTTTTATCTTTTATTTTTTATTTTATTCCGTACTTATATGAATGTAGTTGGCCCCAGCCGTAGCATGCCACTAATCAGTATAGAATAAAAAATAAATAACATGTGAGATGTCCTCAACTTTTTTCTAGAAAATAGCAGTATTTTCCTCATACCACAATCAATATATGTATATTGATTAAAAAATATTACAATTATTCTGAAGTTCCAATTTTATTCTTTATTATCATCATTCTATTATTTCTCTCTCATTACTAATGCATTTTTTAAAATTAATAATTTACTTTTTACTCATGCATATAATTTTGGCCTAACTCAATCGTGATTCAGACGAATTAAGTCCATTACATATTTTAAAATTAATAAATTATTTTTTACTCAAGCATATAATTTTGGCCTAACTCGATCGTGGTTCGGGCGAGCCAAGTCCGACCCTAACCCGATGGGTTCCCACCAAAAAATCGAGATGGATTTTTGGGGGAGGGGTTGGCCCAGGCCAAAAGATTTAAGGCTCGGGCTTAATACTCAGGCTCAAGCCTCGAGCGAGCTAGGGTCGGGCTTTTCTAATTTGTTTTTTATTTTTTTTAGTTATTGTATAAATTTATAAATTTATAATAACTTAGTTTATAAATTTATAATATAATGTTAGTTTACTGATTTATTAGTAGTAGTTTATTAGTTCATAATATTAGTTTATTATTAATTTATTAGTTCGTAATTTTATATGTTAGTTTATTATTTATTATAAGTTTGTTAGTTTTTATAAGTGTATAAATTATAACTTATAAGTTTATTAGAACTCCGAACTTATTAGTTTATAAATTTTTCGGTAAATTACGGTTACCTTTCATGAGATTTAGTAAAACATCAATCACCACATCTGTGGTTTCTGAAATATTATTAACCTCCCATCTGGTTTAAGTTTTGCATCAAATTAGTCAAACTGTTAAATTTTCGCTAAGTTGTGTCTTGTTTGGTGCATTTTTTAAATAAATTTTTATGATTCAATCCGTTCACGTAGAACTCGTCGAGTTTATTTAGTATGTGAAAATTCATATTCATTCGATATCTGTAACTTAGTGATTGAATAAAATCTCATAATAAATAAATAAATAAATATTATAATTTAAAAAATTATTGTTAAACAAATATTACTCAATCACTTAGCTACAGATATCAGATAAATCTGAATTTTTATACATTGTACAAACCCGACGAGTCCTACATAATGAACGGATTGGATTATAAAAATTTATTCAAAAAACACGTCAAACAAGGCACAGCTAAGCAAAAATTTAATAGTTTGACTAATTTGATGCAAAACCTAAACCAGATTGGAGGTTAATGGCATTTCAGAAACCACAAGAGTGGTGGTTGATATTTTACTAAATCTCAAGGGAAATCACTGTAATTTACCCTAAATTTTTTAGTTCATAGTTTATATTAGTTTATAAGTTCATAATTTATTATTAATTTATTAGTTTGTAAGTTAGTTTATTATTTATTATAAATTTATTAGTTTTTATAGTTTATAGTTTATAGTTTATTATTAGTTATTAACTTATTATTTTATTATATAATTTTATATTTTATTTTTTTATTAATTTTAAGTTTATAATTTGTATTATTATAAATTTATTAATTTATTATAAATTTATTATTAACTGAATAATCAAATATTACCAAACAACCGAATTAAGAGAAACTATAGAATAGGGAGTGGAGAGATTAAAGAGTTTTGGTGTGAATTTTTGAAAATGGGAACTGCCCCTATTTATAGAAAATAAATTTTAATTTAAAAAAAAAACTAAACATTAGACTGGGCTCAGGCCGGCCACCCCAACGGCTCTTTTATCTCCAATGTTGATTTCAAATCACTTAAATCCTAACCATTAATTTCAAAGAAAGTAGCCATTGGACCTCGAGTCAGACCGGACCAGGTCAAACTAACCGTTAAAAGGGGAAAAACTCGGGCCAACAGGCAGACCTTAGGTCTCGGCCTCAGGCTAGGCCGAGCCACAAGCTTAGAGGAAAAAGCCCAAGCCCGAAAAACACATACATGGGCTCGGGCTTTTAGCAGGCTTATCTTGGCCCGCATAGTATCAAGTCTCGGCCTACCACAGGTCCAGACCAAATTTATACTCCTGTCCTATTATAACTCTATTTTGCTCATTAAAAATATAATACAATTCTAAAAATCCAAGCCCACCCCACTTGCCCTTCTCCATAGGCGACGTAGTTCAATACATATGAGATAGATCATAAATTGACTCCCTCAATTTTTATAAACTAACTAGATATATATTACACATTTATAAGTATGGTACGAGGCAAGGCGAAGCGATAATATATTTTCAATTCGCACATCGTTTATTATCAGGATGGGGAAGAAATTAGAATGAGACCATAACAGAGTATTTTTTAACTTTTAAATAGACAAATACTAATAAAAATTACATAATAGGTTATTAAAATAATATTTGTTATATTTTAGTCTTAATTTGTTAAAGATAAGATTTATATAAATGTTTATATATTTAATTAATCTAAAGTGGAGAAGAGCAAAAAACCATACCCTACCCATTTCTTAACAAGAGCCAAAAAAAACCATACAAAACCGAACGAGACCACAAAATGAAAGCGAGAAAAATTATCATCCACATTTACAATTTATTTATTTATTTATCATTTGAGATCCGACTAATTTTTTGTTTATTTCTTTGGTATCAATTCAGTAAACAAACTAAAAGTACAAAACTAGGACTAAATTTTTAAAAATTGGCGAAATCTGAATTGAATTAGAAATAAAAACTTGTATGTATAATACAAATTAGTTGAGAGTTTGGTTTGATTTATTTTGAAAATAGATTTTTGAATGACCCCGCCAAATTTTAATCTACAAACACATTCCTTGGCCTTTTGATTCCCAAGAACTAATATGCATTTCTGAGATTTAGAATATCACCTGGAGACATTTAAGCTAGGAAATGACAGAAGAGCGTCAGATAATTTTTGGGAAACATTCTTCAAAATATAAAGTTTCTTGAAGATTAGCAGAAAATATATATATATATATATATATAATGAACACAAAAAAGAAAAAACAAAGAAGATAAATATGAAGTTCCCTGAAACAGAATTACTCTCCAAAATCTTTGTTTCAGTATTCCTCGTTTTCCAATCGAACTTATGTACCAATGCCGGGCTCTTCACCTGTGATCATAAAAGATCACAAGACTCATCAATTGAACAAGTGAAATGTATACCTCTACGCCAACATCGAAAAATTCTTAGATATTGGATTTTATAAACATAACTGTGCAGGTTCATAAAATGTCATGGGGATATGATTTTGTGCCTACAGAAGTGAACTCACAATGGAGTGAATTCAAAAGTAATTTCAACACCCAAAAGTAATCCAAACAAGACTAGCGGTATGTCTATAATATCATAAAAAACCAGCATCAATGTTTGTTCGAAGAATTCAAAAGTGATAATAAAAGAGGCTAAAGTTTCTACAATAACGGGTTCACAAGCGCCTTCTAGTACTAACAAAGCAGCATTGCTCAAGGAACGATCGAACAAAAAGATATTTGAATTGCAAAGAAATAATCACCTCTTGTGGAAGAAGAAAACTTAGTCATCATCATCACTACCAGTTTGGGATTCTTCATCTTCTTCACCATAAAGAAATTCAACATCATCATCATCATCTTCACTTTCATCCATCTGGTGATCATGCAGGAAGCCGTGACCTTCATTCTGATCAGCCTTTTCAATCTGCTAAAAGAAAAAAGAAAAAAGAGAAAAAAAAGATCCAATATTTAATCTGAAAATTCAAGCATGTTTGCAAAAACAAATTTATTTGTGAAGGAATTAACCTGTGCCGTTACAAGTTGCAAACGACCTGACAACTGCAATAAAGACTGTATAGATCCAACTTTGGATTTGGAAAGCTGGAGAAAGGACAACATGGTTAATGTCTTGACAAATAAAATGAATAACAATCCTCGATGGAAGTCAATAAAGAGCAACATTATACCTCTCGTATGCTTACATATTTGTATCACTGATATATTATGATTCAAGAATAGGGAAGACATGAGTATTGGTTGTAAATAAGAAGACTTAAAAAGCATTGGAAACAGAACAAAATGAGATGATAAAAGGTATGAGAAGGATGTTCAAAAGCGTAGTTTCAGAAAGCAAAAAAAAAAAAAGAAAGGAACAAAACTGAAGTTTTGTATTTCTATGCCAACTGCAGACCAAAGATTTCACATTGTCAAAGTTAAGAATATCACTCTTCAAGTAAACCACAACTTAATGGTAGGCATTGCCACAAAAGTCATTTCATTGTTGTTGCCACAATTTAAGGATTAGTGCATTTTGCCATATCAATTGTCTTTACCTATCCCCCATACCCCCAAAACAAAAACAAGCAAAAAAAAAGAAAAAGACAAAGAGAAAGAAGATGCCAACAGTATGGTCCATACTAACATGAGCAACCAGCTCTGTTTGAGCAAGTAAACAATCGCATCTGCTTGGGTATATTTTGAATTTTTGACATGCCTAAATAATTACAATTTCCCAACAAGAAAAAAATAAATATATGCAAAGGTTTGGTCTGTTAGTGAAGGCTAACCCTGCATTAACTAAATTTTAGAATAGAATATGACATCAGACAGGTTTACTGTGCAGAAAAAACCAAGCACCTTTCCTTCACTCCTCCATTACTATTAAAAAAACATAAAAACAATGCACCTCAATTTGTTAAGCACACACTGCAATGGGATGTGATCAAAGTTTTGCAAAAATTGCATGCAACTAACAAAGTGATGCAGAGCTGTGTACTTTCTGGCCCAAAGTAATGAAAGCTTTGGATTAAATCTCACCAAAAGTTCCTACAAACCTCTTAAGAAAATGACTACCTACAAAACATAATTTGCAAGGAAACATAAAATGTTTCCTTAAGGCTTCATTCTCTTTGGTTGATAGATAAGCCCTCTGGGAACACATTTCCAACTTTTAATAGAAACCTATAATCCATGCACCGAGTAGTAGAAGGAAGCATTCTTCAACAATGGATTAAGGTGTCCAAGAAATCCCAAGCACAAGCATTCTATAAAAAGGGGGAGAAAATATCAACCACTACCACAAGAGCATAATATGGTGAAATAATGAATAAGAAGAAGCACGAACAAAGATTAAGGCTGGTTTCAAGACATTGATGGCGCACTACAAACAAAAAGAACCTATATCTGTTTCTACAATTAAAATGCCTTTGGAAGAACCCCCACCAAGAAAAGAAATAATAAATCAATGGCCGCATATAACACCAAGGGCCAAAATAAGTGCAAAAGAAGTGGCACAGAGAATAAGACGAGAGACAATTTTCTTTTCAATTTTACCTTGTCTAGCAAATCCAGCAATTGGGTAACTGGTTCCTGAGAGATTAGATAATCACTATAATTCACCAATATACAACAAATCCAGGGAAGAATATACTTTCCATTGCATGATCTGTCAGAGAAGAAAGAAGAACTAAATGAAAATTATATAGTTTGCAACAATAACAAGGTTTACTGACAAGCATTTTTTGTGTGTGTGTGTGTACGTGCGACCGCGTGTGTGTGTAACTAATACCCAACCAAATGAAAAAAAAAATTGAAAATGTACTGATAATAAAGCAGCCTGTCAAATTTCTACACACAAAATAAAGGCCGATTCCAAAGACCCAAATCCTCATGACAGGATGGAGGAATGCACCTTGACTGCCACATGGTCACCAAGACTTCCAATAACTTGTAAACATCACTATGTACCATGGATAAAATAGCTGCCCTCATCTGGAGAAGAAATTAAGTCATCAGAACTAGTTTTTTTTTTTTCCAAAGAAAAAGGAAAAAACACTTACATATATAAAGAGGAAGAACAAGAGAACAGATTGAAGTTAGACTTGACAGCAATAATTAAGAAAGATAATGTGTTCCCACTAAGCCAGGAAACAAACCTTCTTTGGTGGCATATTGGCTTCAATATTTATGCCCATCAACTTTGTAAAATCAACCAAATCAGATGTAAAATCATTTCTATCATCAAGTATACCTAAGGTCCTCAGCCGGTCCTCGATGCAAATAGAAGGAGGGTCTCCATCCTTAGCCATGTCATCTGCGCAGACGAACATAACTGAGCAAATACTCATAAATGTTTCTTTCTCAAACGTTAAACCTTTAACAACAGAAACACAGCACAAGCATAGGATGATCCTAAAATCTAAAGAAAAACCACAGAAAGAGCAACAAAATAAAAGTAATTGTTCCTTACTACTATGTAATAGCCCCACCCAATCTTTTTTTATATGTAATAGCACCACCCAATGGAAGAGACAGGAAACAGCCAATGTAATTCCTACAACATAATATCGAACCTATTACAATTAGGAAACGGCAGGGGTAATGGAAAATTTTGGTGAAGCCATGTCATGCTTTTTCTTCTAATAGTGGGGGTAAACATGACTTTTTGTTTAATTAATAAAGGATAAATATGCAAACTTAAAATACGTGAGATTATCACATTGCAATAAGAAATATTGCACGTGCATCGCGCTTGTCAATAAATTTAGTGGGAATACAGGAGGGAATACTATGAATTGAAGGGCTAGTTTTTACCATTTAGTGCAAAATTCAATGAAATACAACCCTATCAAGAAAGAAAAAAGAATAAAATAATTCAACAATTTTGGCTTACCTACAAAGAGGGATCGCCATCTATTTATATTAGTGGAATAGATTTACAAAGGAATGAAGAATTTATAATATAGGAAATAAAGAAAATGAAATAAAATCAAAGACAACAAAGAAATTCTAATTTCCTAATATATATTATTTCTAATGACAATATCCCAATGCATCTGAAAATTCATGATAAATTAAATAGTGTCATGTGCACAATTTACTAATTCCATTATCAAATAACACAATCTGCTCAATGTCCAAAAAAAACAATATTTCTGTTCTCACGGAATCAACTGATAGATGAATGACAAAAATAGTAAACATATCAAAGGTCGTACACCAAAATTAAAGTATGGGATAAGGAATTTACAGGAGGGAATACACTGAACTGGAGGGCTAGTTTTTACCATTTTTGCATGAAATTTTAAGACGCAACGCAATCACGAAGGATACCATTATCCCTATATCAATGCATCTGAAAATTCATGACAAATTAAATAGCCTCACATAAGCAATATACTAATTACAATATAAAAAATCACAATCTACCCATCTTCTAAGAAAATTATATTTCTATCTACATGGAATAATGTGACAAATCAAGGTTGGCAATAATAACAAACAGGTGGTGGAAAAGCATAAATTAAAATTTGGGAACTTATTCTGAGAGATATTTAAGCACACCTTTTCTTGCCTCCGCCTGTGCTCCCCCTTTGCTATTGACCAAATCAGCAATCATTACCTCATCAGGGGCAATACTAGAATTTTGTTGTCCTTTCTTTTGGCCATGAGAATCAAAAAATTTAGGAATTGGAAGTAGAGCATCTTCTGCATTCGCACGGTCTAACGCGCTAACTATTTGCAATTGAAAACTCGTTAATGATCCACACAGAATTCAGAATGTGATTGAAAAAAAAAATCCATATAAAAATGCATAAAAGGAGATAACGAACAACAAGAACGGGAATAGGTCAGTAGTTACCACCAAAATAACCCATAGGGTCAAATAATAAAGATTAGACAATCAAACCATTTTCCCATACTTTTAAGAAGTGTAAAATAGAGTGCAAAACAAAAAATTATCTGCCAAATAGACAATCGCAAATGCATTAAGTAGCCATCGCATGATACAAGCACTGGCATGAATAGGTGTGGTATATACATCCAGAAAAAAGGAGAGGGGTCAACTAGTGGAGTTGACATATTCCTCTTTGATGTGGACATTCAACATGCCAACTTGAATGCAGAATCTAAGAAAGTAACATCTACCTACTACTCGGTTGAAAAATAAGTAAAACCAGACAATCAAGCAATTCAGTTGCATCCCTTTGTGTCAAATCTAAGTATTAGATAACCTGTCACCTTAACAAATGATGCATGTTGCATGAACTCTTCAAAATGTATGGTGTAATCATGTTGGACACTTAAAACACAACAGAATATATGTCCAACATGAGTGGTTAGACATTTAGCCAGTAAGCTTATTACACAATTTTTCACCCTATAATTAATAATTATACATAAAACTCTCGTATTATAAATGAAATGCTCTATTACACCTAGCAAACGCTATTATGACCTTAAGAAATATAAATGTTTTACAAAGTCCATGTATCCTAGGTCATAGGAAGTAGATGAATCTAACATTAGACACCAACCTACATCCAATACCCATATCCAAGTTCATGTAACATAGACCTCAGGTCCTCAACAAGCATCCGGATCCAACATGTGAACCCACATCCATGCAACAATGAAGTTACTTCCATCTAAATAGATGCATCAAATTCATGAAAATGTCAGAATCCCAAAAAAAACAAATATATACATGTAACATGAAGAACAAAAGCAAGGAAGAGGAGAACAGTTCAAAAGCCCAGGTTTCCAAAACATATAAAGTTTCTAATGCACAAAGAATCTCACAGAATAATGATTAACAAAATAAAATAAGCGTGACATGAAAGCTATGGTCAATTGTGACTCACCTTCATTATTCGTATTTGGCCCTTTTTTAGACTTGCGAGACTGACTGATGGGTAGAAGGATTCCATCCTGGGAACTGTTTAATTTTATATCTCTGCCAGAATGGACTATGATTTTCTCAAACGAAGGCTTTACTATTGAACCATATGCCAAAAATATGCGTGCAGACGCAGGTTTGGCAATTCCTTGTAATTTTGCAGCAAATATAGCAGGCACGGCACCCTTCTGACTCTTAGAGAATTGGTCATCAAGAGATAAGGAGATTTTTGTTGGCTTGGCACTGCGTAATTCCTCAATATTCTTTCCATACCAAAAATAACAAATACCCATTTCCGAGATGGCCAAGACAGAGAGACCTGAAGCATCCTCAGCATCAACAGACCTGCTATCCAGAAAAACAGCAGGGTGGTCCATTGCAAGAACACAGCAAGCTGATTGTTTTTTGCCACCATCTAATTTCCAAACTGCAACATAACGTTCAGCAACAGCAGAAGAAAGAATGTATTTCCCATCATCAGTGAAGATCATACAGCGGACAGGCCCCTGTTAACCAGTTGAAAATATGTTATTTAACAAAAAATACGAAGCATACGAAGAAAATAAAATGCGATATATTACAGTTGCCTCTGAATGGCTTAATGAATGAGTGTGAGACAGATCAGATATCATTACAACATAGAAAGAAAAACGGAAGCAACAAAACACTCACAGGATGGCCTGAAAACTTCTGCATCTTTGAATGATCTGAACAACTGAAAACCTTCAGCTGAGCAGCTGCAGTTGCTAACATCTTCCCATCTGACTTGAAGGAACACCCCACACACACAGAAGTTATAGCACATCAAACAAGGTCCAGATGTCAAAATTTTAGTCAGAAGTCAGACGAACTAAAGGCTAACATCAGAGGGTTAACCAAAACATAAATGAACAAAGTGTCCAATGATATAAAGGAGTATACGGATAAAGAGTAAGTATGCACATTAATGCACACTCGTCGCAATTTAAAACTCAGTAAGCACACAAACTCTCACTTACTCCACAAATTAAGCTGCAGCAGCTGCCTAACGTCCTATTTACTTTCCGGAAAGATAACAGATGGCTGTGTCAGTACCAACATGTATTTTACGAGTTGGGCAACCAGCATAAGTACACCCCAACTATGATATCACTCCAAAGAAACCCTCTAGCTACTCAATTACAAAAGATTACGAAGGCGAGTTAACCAGACAGTAGTTGACAAGATTTAGTCTGTGGGAATCAATTTAGTATTTATCCATCTTAAAATAATTTGTTGAAGTATAACAGAGCCAACCTTCGAAATATTGCTCATCATCAACTTCAAAACAACTGAATATAGACATAGTATCTTTTACTTTCCTGGTGGATTAGCAATAGGAAAAATAGAAAAAAAGGATACCTGATCACAAAAATTGAAATAGCAATGCCATGTCTTGACCATGAAGCTAGGTATCATTCATATCATAACATAATGCATATTTAAAGTACTAATTTAACTCTAACAAAAGGCAGAGTAAGTGCTTTCTTCTGAATGAAAACCAAGCAATAACTGTGCAAATCTATGAAAATAAAGTAACCATAACTTTACAAACCTGATGAAACAGACATAGAAGATATTGCCTTTGTAGAAGCTCTGAACTTCCCTAACAAGTTTCCCGCCATTGAATCTAATTTGCAAATTATCCCATCCACACCCGCCGTGTAAATGCATGAATCATGTGTAGGAAATGAAATGGCACTAACACCCCTACATAATAAATTATGGGATATCAGGGTTACGCCACGCAAATACGGATATGCTATAATGTACACGCTACAAAATGGACAGTAAGCTACAGTCTCCCCCATAATCTTAAACTCTTAGTGCACGATGAAGTAACTTTCTGGCATTATCATGATGATTTAGTTTCTCCAATTTTCTTTTAATATTTGGGTGCACCAAACATATCCATCCCGATCATATGCATTATTATGTCTTATCTTCATTTCCAAATTTCAAATAAAAAGGAGTAAGGAAACTCCATGTGTTTTGCAGGGAAGATATTCAGTTCCAATACAGAATGTGCTAATAAAATGGAAGTCCCGCATTTGTAGCCTCATGACTAGAATGTTGAAACTTTGTATCCAACTTAGAATATGAAGCTATTAGGTAGAGAGATCTCAACATTTTATTAAGTGATCACCCATTTCGTACCCAAGCAATGTGGAGTTGTATACTCTTTAACATCTTCCCTCACTTGCATATGTTTTTGAGGTCTATGACGTGTAGTCTCTTTTTTTAGGTATATCATCGTGCAACCTTTTTTTCAGGTAGGGTGTGAATTTTTTTCTTTTTTTAAAAATTCACAACATTATATTAAATGATTACTCATTCCATACCCGTGCAATGTGAGATTTTATACTCTAACATGGAAAAGTTCTTTACTAATTACATGGAATTCACAGTTGCACAAAATGAAACAACATTAACCACCTACAACTTGAGAAAGCAGAAGAAACCAGGAAATTGTGAAGCATGAAGCAAACAAGAATGGACGGAGTCTGACATGTCAATCATGAGAAGAAAGATTTTATCAAAAGCAATGGTGACAAGATTTTATCAAAAGCAGTGGTGACAACCACAAAAAGTATGACACTTATAACAGGAAACGCACCCTGGATGGCAGTCACTAACTCTCCATTTCAATTGACCAGCAGATACATCCTGCGCTAAAACGTCACCACTGCCAGTTCCCAAAACCAACAATGAACTGCCGTGCTTCCTTTTTCTCTAAATATCATCAACAGTTTCTCTCACAAAAACATGATGTACAAATAAATTTCAAACATGGACATCAAAGACTAGTACAAATTAGAAAAGCAATCTAGAAAAATAAACCTTTTTATCTAAAGACAACCACTTCATGCATGTGTAATCAACTGAAAGGTGACCCCTTTCTGGTTTACCAAATAAATCAGTTCCACTGGTAGACACGATATCTGCAAATTCAGTCTGGACCTGACCCTTCACAGTGTCCCAAATCTGAAAGAAGCGAGAATATAATCCTTATTTTACATTCACTTAAAACCATGTAATCCCACGTTAAATAAATCAATACATTCAAATTTCTTTTTAGTAATTATGTGTATATACATTCAAATATTTATTTCTACATACATGTATTAATACAAAGAGAAAAAATTGTAATTTAACAGTTGATAATTTACGCAAAAGGCTAAAATCCCGGCTTTAAGCCAGGACCAAACTAGACCTAAATTGAACAAAAATCAAACTGATTACTTGTGATCCTAAAGCAAGCAGACTGTGACATCCTCAATATAGCTTTTAGAGAGAGATTGCAAAGTGAAATAAACAACAAAATCGAAAGCAAGATTGCTCCTTTTTTTCCCGTTTTATCAATTGTGTTCTGATTTCTTGTCCTCCAACAAGGAAACGTTTAGGTACCTTAATTCGACCATCACCAGAGCTGATAGCGAAGAAGTCCAGAGACGGACTAAACGAAGTCAAGAGGTCTCTTATATTGGAGGAACTCATCGTGATCCTGAAACTGAATGTTGGCCAGCTATGTATTCATCTGCTAAAAAAAATCATATTTTGCAGTAAAAGGAAGAACAGGAAAGCTCGGGGTTACCAAAACGGTGGCGAGTGTCGTCGGAGGCGGTGGCGGGGGATAGAGAGTCTTGTTTCAGCCCTATACGTAGCTG
>JAOTRH010000023.1:12499234-12531369 GCA_034768845.1 Heliamphora exappendiculata | reverse complement strand
AAATAAAACAACCATCAATTAATCACATTTACAACCCAAATGTTATGTAACAAGTATCTGAAAGTTCACATTCCTACGTAGATTTCTTGATCATATGCATCAACTCGGAGAAGTCTAGTGGGCTGAGGTAAAAAAAACCTAGGCCTAATGTTTATGCTACAGTCGGTAACAAAAATATCCTACTATTCAGTTGAATGCACAGTCAAATACTTGCCTACAAATGATAATAACAAGTAGAAAATAAACAAAAGCAGCCAGTGTGTTCATATTTGGTCCTACGCATTTTATCAAACACCGATTCAGCATACAAGTGCAGGTACATAAACAATAGATCCAAACAAAATCAGAGTGTGATTATGCTCAAGGATAATGTGTCTTACAGAGATAAACCTCTCTGGACGAAAGGAATGAGCCGAATACATCCAAATTGAATAGCCAGTTCTCTGATATCAAGTTTGTTCCTTCAAGACCCCATTGCATCTCATTTAGTCAAAGCTCAACAAACACAGAACATGAAACGTAAAAAATCAACATGATAATAGGAAAAGAGAAGGACAAATAACCAACTTGACACCAAGACCATTCTGCAGTGCATTGAAGAATCTATTGTAGGCTTTCTCAGACATCCCACTCAACCTCATGGCAGTCTGTCGATCGAACATCACTTCAAATCTACATTATCAAAAATCAATTACGTTAGGTTATGTGAAGCATAATAAGTACTGTACACCGAAGGTGGGGGTTCGAGAGCTGTGCCCCCAAGGCGAATTCATTTTAAAATACTTTTGGTATTTTCTACAAGCTTATAACTCTAGCTATATATATTATAGCTTAGAACAATTTGGATATAAGCTATTCATTCTTTCATTATAGTGGAACTCTACAACAGCCAACAGCCGTAAACGTAACTCTCGTTATGTGAATCGTGTAAATTGTGTATTTTGCTCTAGTTTGTCGTTCTTTCTTTCTATCTCTCATTGATCTTACATAGGGTTTCTTATAACCCTAACAACGTGTGCACATATATATACTAGCATGCGTAGCACACGTGTAATATTTTAATTAATTATAAAAAAATATTAAATTAAAAAAATTAATTAAATATAATATTTTAAAATAAGATTTGAAAGAAAGAATGATTTTTGAAATAGTTATGTAGAATTTTTTTTACTTTAATGCCTTTATACTTATTGGATAAACAATTATTGCAACATAGAATAATAGTGAAAAAATAATTTTTTAAAGGATAATTTTGAAATAATAAAAGAGTGAGTCGGCTTCAATTTAGTGTTTACACCAAATGTTCTGTTGCCTTTATATAATACTAGGGATTTGAGCACACGCGATGCGTGTATAATTCAAATTCAAATTATATACAAATTAAAAAATATTATCGTGTTAAATATAATAAAATGTGCAGCCATTTTTTCAAAATAGGAATTAAAACTTAAAATTTATACAACTATCAATTCATTCAATGTTAATGAAAATAAAGGATAATATCAACAATTGGTCATAAAAAATAGAATAATATTTTAATGCATAAATGTCTTCTAACTTTTTGTCACAAAAAAATATCTAGTGGAAAATGAAAATTTGTTTAACAATTTTGTATCTTGAAAATTGTAAAAAGATAAAATTTAATTTTGTGCACAATGTTGTATTAAATTAAATTTTGTTGAACCTAATACTTAATATTTTTGTAGACTATATGTCGATATAAATTGTATTTTATTTATAGACCTAATAAATAATATACTCTTTAGACTTTGTTATTTCAACTTTTAAAAAAAATTCATGTATAATATCATCAAATGTTTGGTTGAACATAATAATAAATATTTTTTTTAGACTTTGTCAATATATATTTTATTTGATTTCACAACACAATAATGTTTTATTATGAAAACTTTTGTTATTATGTGTTTATTTTTATATTTGAAGGCCAGTGTTGTAATCAAAACTAATATTTCAGAATGTGAACAGAGAATCAACGGCATGCTTGATTTGCACAAATTTTATTTACATCCAATCAATAACAACGGAGAAAAGATAAAGCTTGAACAAAGAAAGAGAGCAATTTTTAAAAAAATTATAAAAAGAGAAAGTACCATAAAGAGATTGGTGTCGTTGAGGTGAGTAACGTTTTAGACTTGGATTTGATCGGTGGTCACTCTATTTTTGCTTTCTTGCCAACTTCTCCTATCTTCCTTTCTCCTATTTTTTCTTTCCATTCATCTCGTGTCCTTACACCGCCACTGTTTGGAATTGAATTTTGAGCAAAAGATGTAAATTTTTACTTACTAAAAAGAAAAACACCAGCCACACCCCATTGTGATGGAAATGTTCACAGGGCATCACAGAATTTCAGGAAGAGAACTTCCAAGATTACTGTTGTTAATCTATCCCTGACATACTTCTCTGATCCTGGGATTTCCAAGACGCGATAGCGGTGGCGGCTGTTGCAGTGTCGTTGAGTATGGGGATCTCATGCATGGAGCAAGAATTCATCTTCGCCGGCGATTTAGATCACTGAGGGGTTCGATTTCGGTATCTGCACTCTCTCTCTCTCTCTCTCTCTTCCCCAAAGGGATTATTCGATTTCATTCACTATAAATCTGTGCTACTTTTTTCAAAAATCAACCGAGCGGGAAGATTGAGACTGGACAAACATTGGCCCCGTTTGGGATTCAGAGAACGTGGAAAAGTAGTAACTGTTTGGGATTCACAGAACGTGGGTAACCGCCAATGATGGAGAGATTAGTGGGAGGGGGGAAAGTGAGAAACGGTTTTTGACTTTTTAAACCTTCACAGTTATTTTGCAAGTTTTATAATTCATGGTCATTTGTTAAAATATAAAGGGTATATTAGGAAGTGAAAAATCCGGCTGGCTTCAACAGCAACTTGAGGGTTTGCTTTTAAGGATAGTATAGATAATTTTTTAATGGATAATTTTGGAATAATAAAAGAGTGAGTCGGTTTCAATTTAGTGTTCAGACCAAATGATCTGTTGCCTTTATATAATATAATAGTATAGATAGTATAGATATGCATAAAAAGTCATTTTGATTCAAGAAATACATACATAAACACTCGCTAACACTCATTTTGATTCAATAAATACATACATAAACACTCATTTTGATTCAAGAAATACATACTGCATAAGAAGGTGCATATTGATACCTTGTAGCAGCGATTTCTAAGCAAATTGCAGCCTTACAAATCTCTCCCTGCGAATCACCACCGCAATTGCAAAGTCAGCAATCTAACATTGGAACATTTGAGCAATGTGTAAAGGTTAAGAGACGAATTACGATTCCGATGGCGGAACAGTCGAATTGGATGTCGCAGAGGCGGCGGAGCTCGGCGGCTTTTCTGATCACGTGCTTCGACTCCGTGAGCCCTAGCTTCTTCGCCATGCCTGTGATATCCATGTTAGGGTTCCCGGAAAAGTCGGTTACTTCGTTGTGATTTGGAAATTTGGAAATTAATTTGACTGATTTTGGGGCTGTTTGATGCTAACTTTCTCAAACACCCCGAAAGATGACAGTAGATCAAGAAAAAATGTCTCGTGCTTTGCCGTTTTGTGGAGACAAGAGTAGCCCTGGAAGAGTCTGCCATTTTCGGTATTTTTATTTAATTATATAATTAAAAAGTACTTGAAATAGAATAATAGTAACTTATATTTTTAGGTAAATTAAAAATAAAGCGTGCATCACTTAATACATTCATATTTTTTATTTTTTACTTGTGAAAAGTAACGCGTAAGCAATATCGCATAACTAAGTAGAGTCTAGGGGTGTAATTTGGGCCCGACTGTGGGTCGGGCGGGCAAGTTCAGTCTGGGCCCAGCAGGTTCCTGTCGAATTTTTTGACCAAATTGAGTCTGGCTTTTTTGCCATGGGTACGGTCCAGACCCTATGATTAAAGGGCTCGAGCTTAGATTATTGGCCCAAACCTCTGGAGGGGCTTATGGGCGAGCCGGCCCGTTTTTTTGTTTTTTTGTTTTTAATTTTTAAGCCCGGTCCATGAATTTTCACAAAACTAATCCCAGGCCTGGGTCGGGCCGGACCGGGCCCAACGGTCAAATAATTCCAGCCGTCGATTTAAAAAAAAAACTAATCCTGGCCGTTCATTCACAAAACTAACCGTTGGAGGGGGACGGGAGCGGGCGGACCGGGCCGGGCCCGAGCTTGTGGCCGGCTTACGGCAGGTAGGTCTCGGGCTTTTTTTGGGTGGGCTAGACTCGGGTTGGGCAGGCCCGACCCGGCGGGCTTTGACGGGTAGCTCAAGTCCGGGCCATAAACAGTGCGCAGACCCGGCTGGATCGGGCCCGGAGACGGGCCGGCCCAGGCTTCTACAGTGGCGGGCTTCTAGCGGGTTTTGGGTCCCGTCAGGGTTCGGACTATTTTTACACTCCTAGTAAAACCTAGATGTTAATGAAGGTGTTTGTCTAGTTGGTAAAACAAATATTTATTTTTTCTTTTTTTGAAACTTTTTTTGTATTTTAATCTAATTTTTTATTTTTCTTATTCTTCTCATAATGAGGAATTTAATGGTAAAAGTTTTTTTATCAAATTTAAAAATGTTACTAAATGCACAAAAAAAATGGTTTAAAGTACTTATTTTGAATTTTTTTTAAATATTACAACTTTTACTTCTTATGGCCCGATTAGTAACTAGGTTAAAAGTTAATTTTTTTATTTTTTAGTATTTTTAGCTAAAAAGTTTAATTAAGTTCAAAGTAAGTTATTTGTTAACTTAACTTTTAAACTAATTTTTTTATGCTAGTTCTTTGGGTAAAAAATTAATTTTTTTTTGTTCAAAGTTAATATTTTTACCATTTTATATATTTAATATTAACAATTATATGTAATTAGTAGTAGTAGTAAATAAATTATGAATAAGGGGTATTATTGTATTTTAAAAATAGCGAGAGTTTAATTTGAATATTATAGAAGTTTATATTTTGATTTGATTTTTTAACTTTTTAATTTTTTTACTTTTTTACCAAGTAGGTCAGATTGAATTTTTTGTATTTTTAACAAAAAAATCAAGTTACCCATCATGGCCTTAATTCTTCGTGTCAAAAGAAATATAAAACTAATAAAAATTTGTACTAAAATTATTAAAGATGAAAAATCACTATTTGGGAAGAGTTTTAACAAACACAGCCAATATTTAATTAAAATTGTTTCACTAACTATCATATGTATCACACGTGATTAATTTTTTTGCACAAAATTGTTTGCGGTAGCACTTAATTGCAACACTTGTTCTCCGTCAAACACACCCACCAAACTTAAGTTTGCAAAGTAATGGCACACAGAATTTACATAAACAAGTCTCAATTTTATATTTTCACCAAATAAATACAAGAAAATATTTAAGAATACTATGCATGCCACATACATATGCGTAATTGAAAATCAAGCAAGCTTTTAAACAGATATACAATCGATTAATAATAGATCTATGTCATTTGTGTTGAAAATAATGAATTTAATTGGCCATTATTCTAGAATTAATTTCTGAATTCAATTAGTCATTCAATTGGCAATTAAATTCTATAAATTAATACCATTCATGGCAATTGATTTCTCTATTCATTTATGTTGTAACTCTCCGTGAGAGAAGGTCTATATAAAATTTTTTCTAGTATTCTGAAAAAGTATGATGTATGATGGGAAGAGGTAAGTAAGTTCAAAATACAAGAGGAGAAAGAAAGAGAGAGACCAGATTACAGTTACAAATTGTAATAGAGAGAAAGACAGATGAAGTACGTTCGAGTAGCCGATCTTTGGAGGTGTTCCAACGTTCGGGTCAACCGTTTTATCCTGAGAGAGTGACACCGATGGAGAAACCTACGACACCCTCGGTAGGCGGTGAAACATTATTAAGAAAATTGCGTTTGCAGGACTCGGTTTGCATATTTTGTTCATGTTATTTCTGCAATTTCGTTTTTTGTAAATTATGTTTATTGTAAATTTTGAAAGTTAATAAATATGTATTTTTTAAACTACCAAATATATCTTGTGTTGCGTTATATTTCTCCCAACAATTTGTATGTCTTTAAATAGGCACGCAAACACTCAACTACTATTTCTCCCAACACTTGCAAATGCAGAAAGTGCGTGCTAAAGTAAATGAGAACATATATAAGCAAACACTCAACCACTATTTTGATTTCTCTAACGACACCTATCTGCAAAAAGACTTAGTTTCAAAATTGTGTAGCCGCCCCATAACCGCTTTGTTGTGCTAGCATAATGAGACCTTGTCACTCTCAGACTTGTTACAACAAGTAACTGCTATGCCATGCATTGGGCATGCCCAAAAGTCTACCACACCATTAGGCTTGTCCAATGCTGAAAAGCCTTGACTGTCTAATTTATGTTAGTACCACGCATATGTTCGAGGCTCCAAGCTACATATTCAATAAGCCAAATAGGCCTTCTGATAGTATTGATTCACAAGCCATGAATGATGCCAACATCAAAGCACAAGTTGTGCCTTTATATGCTAACCATCAAGCCCTTCTTGTCTAGGAAATGAGTAGCAACCCATGTTGCCACGTCAATGCCATAATGAATTTTGGCATGCCTCTCTTATGTCCTTAGCTGCTAATATGAGATTTTTTTTTCATTTATTCAAATTTTTATACTTTTTCTTTCTCTCTCATAGTGACAAACCGAAAAAATAAATTTATTTGATTAAAATATAAAAAAATTCAAAAAATAATTAATTTTTTGTCAATCTAGAGGCTTAAGAGGTTAAAGGGAAATTTATTTAAATTCTTGGTTCGATGATAATTGGGCAAAGTATTAAGTATGGAATGTATAAATTATATTCCAATGTGGAAGTTAATGGTCAAACATTGTTATCCCGATTATGTCACACTTTGCTTTCGCAAAATACTCAACTTGTACAGTAGAACATGATCCCGTCACATCTCAATGGCCTCAATAAATGAGAAGTTTTAAACTGCTTTATAGCCAATACAAATTGTGAAATCCTTAGATGTTCTGGTTACACGCGAACTACACTGATGTATTCAATGAGTTTTATGTAGTCATGGGTGAGCATTGAACTTGATGTAAAATTCACTCGTATATCATTTTATAAATTCATGAATTCACTACATTCTATTTTGGCACATAAATTAGTATTTCTAAACAATTGTACGAGAGTGAGTAGTCATTTCAAAGTCATGTAAAAGAAAAAGTATGATTAAAAAATAGTCACATTCATCAATTAATTATAGATAATGAACTTTTTATTGGACAGCTTCGTTCTCTTTTTCTATTATCCTTAAATTTCTTTTTTTCTTTGCCAAATATTTATATTTTCTTTGTTGTTATTGATTAGAAGTAAATAAAATTTATGCAAATCAAGCACAAGTGCAAAATGTTACCACATGTCACCCAAAACACTACACAAATTACGGTGCCAAAATATGTGTGGTGGGATTTTTTTTTGGCTTATGTGCTACTTTTATTTTAAATTCATGATATTTGGATTACAAGGGATAAGAACATTGATACTACATTTACATGTCAATTTAATAATTAATATTTTTTTCGTTTTCAATCAATATTTGTTTAAGATGAAAAGCACATTCCCCCCCTCCCCCCTCTTTAATTTCATTTTTTTTCTTCTCAAATTCACTATTATTTTTTACTTCTCTATTCACGTGTCATTATATTTTCTCGCTTCATCTTTTATTAAAAGCAAATATAATGATATAAATTTAAATATTTAGTATTTTAAAAAAATAATTGATTATATATATATTGTTATTTTTAATTATAACTAAGAGTAAATTTATAATGCAACTACTAAAAATCTTTTATTATGTTTTTACTCGTGATAATTCAAAAGTTTCAAGGTATTTTTAAGCGTGGATAATTTTTAGTTGCTTTTATATTGGGTTTGATTTGTGATAATTGCTTGTTGACTTATTTTTTTTTGTTTATTTTTTAATGAATTGTTTGGTCAAATATTTTTTTTGTTTATTAAAACAAACTGAAAAATACTTTTTTAATCAAAAGAATAAAAAATATCAAGAAATGATCAGAATTTAGCCCAAGCTGGGCCAAACTGTTTTTTTTTTTTTTTTCCTTCCTTCTTCCTGGTAGTACTTATCAACGACGTCGGCTTCATGTTGGGCCAAACCCAGTCCATTGCACCTCAGCTGGTCCAATCCCAAAACCCTAGCAAAACCCCTAGAGGGAGAGAGGGAAGAAGAACACAGTCGAGATTTCTGGGAGAAAGGAAAGCGGTTGAGCCATACAGACGCGCAAATGGCGGCGAAGGGCCAAGGAAGCAACGACTCGAAAAAGAGAAAGAGGTTATTGGCTACAGATGGCAAGGGAGAGAAGTCGAATCCGAAGAAAGTGAAATTAGCCTCGAATCATCGCCCAAACAAAGGTCCGAAGAAACCTTTCAGATCTCCCAAACAACAACCTCACAAAGTCGAGCCGCAGTTTGGTAAATCAGAAACCGTTGGAGAGAAAAAAGTCACCCAAACGAAGCGTGAACGTCGTTTACAATCAAAGGTTTGATATTTATTTCCTTGATTTCATGTTTGTACGAGTCCATACGCATATATGCACGTATGCACATATGTTTACATATCCTCCGTTCACTGTTTTCATTGCTGGTAAAGATGTGATTGAACAACGGGCGCTCAATTACCTGACTGCATGTGAATATATGTGTTTATATACACACACACTTCACTGATAATGAAATGAAAAACTTTTTCCATAGTACTCTAGACTGTCAACGGAAGGTATTTTAAAGCTCAAAATTGTGTCTAGATTTTATTTTATTTTCTCTAATCATTTTTTGATATTTCATGTGCATCAATTTAATTGGTAGGCTCATTTGCTGGATTTCTATACATTTTAACTCTCTGGATGAATGCAATATTTGAAATGAAGAGATTTAAGATGATCTTTATAAAAATGCAGAAAATTTGATTATTGGAAGTAGAATCGTAGTTTTAAAGTGAATAATTTATTAGAAATGGTTAAAACATATCCTGTTAAAATTTATGTATAAGCAGGATTATCTATGAAAATGATTTAAAATGGTTGAACTTTAGAGACACTGTTAAAAAAAAAACCTGTAAAGAGATTTTTAAGAGTGTGGAGAGTGTCAATAATATATTTTTATTAATTATAATATAAAATTTTAAATTCTTACATTATAAGATTACACATAAATTGGGGCTGGGGGTGCCGTGTTCCCCTCAGGCTACATAATAATTCCGCCCCTGGCTTCTGTAATTCTGCTCATAATTAGTGATTAATCTTTCATTCGACAATTTGCTTATGACAGATCTGTTCCGAGCCAGGCAATAAATAATTTAGTTGCTAAATTGTTTAGTTTACGCATATACCTATGTTGGGTATTTGTTCTCAATATTTGTTGACTTTTGTTAACTTTGAGAGGTGATTCTAATGGAGATGAGAATGGAAAGTGTATTTGAAGACGCATATGTATACACTTCATTGTTTTCTGTTTGTGTATTTATTACAGGAACTGGCTGAAGCTAGGAAGAAAAAGAGGAAGCCACATTACAATCTTGAACAAGTATGTAACATATAGTTCATTACTATTTTATCTCCGTTCCATTTAATAACTTTTAAGTTCTGAGTTCACTTGATGTGTGTTAGAAGCGTAAATCCTGCAAGTTTTTGTTAGAAGAAACTGTAGTTGTGATATTTGCAGAATAATAGTTTGGTTATTTTGCTGATAACGCATAAGTTATTTGAACGCTGCAACATTTCTTATCTCTTGGATGCAAAAAACCAGACTTATTACTGTGTCTATAGCTTATACTTTTTATTAGTTATTGGAAATGAAAACAAAGCAAAACAAAGTGCAATTCGGATTTTATTCTTGATCGTTTTGCTTAGGCAGTTAGTTTGTTCTGTGGCTGTGAATGTGGAAGATGGCGCAATCCTGCATATATTTTGTCAGTTTCTTATTGTATTTTAGGTATTAATTTTCACATGAGAAAGAAAGGCAAACTCAATGCCTCAATGCCTTCGATTCCTGGAGATTGAAGTTTGTCTTCACTCCATAATCTCTCAGAGCATTTGAAGCTGTGGTTTTTGTTTTACACGAAATTTACACAATGGCTTTGTGTATGTCATTTTTTTTTGTTTTTGGTAGGAGCTTGCGTTGCTGTGGGAAAAGATGAGGCAGCATAATATTTCCAAACAAGAGAGATCCAGGTTTTTTTTTTGCTTATATATGTTACCTAAACCCTTCATCACGTTTGAAAAATAATTAGTAGGGTGATTAAATCATTTTGAAATCCGTATAAAGGTTGGTGAGTGAAGGTTTACAGAAGATGAAGGGCAAGATTCCTGAAATTGCAAGTTCTCATGTTTCTTCGCGTGTTCTGCAGGTTATTTCTACCTATCCTTTCTGGTGTCACCTAGATAAGAAATTTTCACTAATTGCAGTAAGATGTCGTAACTAATTTTTGGACCTTAGACTTGTGTTAAGTACTGTTCACAAGCCGAACGGGATGCAGCGTATGAGGAGCTTCAGCCACATTTTCGCACTCTTGCATGCAATACTTATGCAGTCCATCTAGTAAAGAAGATGTTAGACAATGGTATGGTTAATTTAAATTACTAACAGAACCACTGAAGTGCATTGCTTGGGAGTGGTTCATGTATGCTTTTCTAAGATGTATAAGTACTTTAGTAGTTATCTTGACCGACTTTTTGTACTGTTTGCAGCTTCAAAGAAACAGTTAGCAGAGTTCATGTCCTTCCTCCACGGGCATGTCGCTTCTCTTCTTAGACATATGGTTGGCTCTGTTGGTATGCAATAAGTATTTTGGCACTAGTAAATTAGTAATAGCTCTACTGACACTTTGTTCAAATTCACTTGTACCAAATCATCCGACTTAAAAAGGGGATTCTTATTATTGCTTATAGTTTTCTGTTTAGATGAGCTGGTTAAAATATGGAATTTCCATGTGTCAAGTCGTTTTTTTTTTTTAATTTAAAAAATTGCTTAATCTGATATTTGGCTCCCCATTTGCTATACTTTTTCGGCAGTTAGGCGGTGAGGGTATTTGAGAGGGCTACATTTATAGTAACACATGGCACCAACGGATTATACGTGCTGGTTCTACAGTATAACTGATATTTTTTCAGTCACATAGCTAGATTTATCTTCTCTTGACCTTTGTAGCTTAAAATTCTAGGATTTGATGCCATTTAGCTTGTTGCAGTTATTGAGCATGCATATCAGTTGGGAAATGCAACTCAAAAACAGACTCTTCTGGCGGAATTGTACTGTACCGAGCTTCAATTGTTCAAGGATTTGGCATCTGGAAAAGAAACCAGGTAAATTATCAGCTGTTTAAAGTGATTTACACACACAAAAAAAAGAAAAAAAAAAAGAAAATTAATTTGGAGTCCTATTTGGCAGACTTGTTTAGGGATTAGTCCTGACTACTTTTTAACTATTCCACCAGGTCCTAAGTTCTAAATTTACAATTATTGTAGACAATAGGCCCTTATATTACTAACTAATAAATTTGTATATATAGATATAGATTTATATGTTTTCGTTTGAAAGGAAGTTACATGCACCAAAATAGGTAACTGGTTGAGAAATTTCGGAAACAAATCTGTAAGGATTTTTAAAACAAAAATTGCAATGGCCTAAGATTACAACTCGTTATTCAATTCATGATGATTGTAGAAAACGAGGTATTCTTTACTGGAAATGAGACAATGTCTTCTTAGATAAATGACAAAATATTTGTTTGGAGAATGAGACATTTTTTTTTTGAACATATAAGACATTCCATTGATAACACAGATGTGATGATGGAGTTTAGGAAGTATGTTTAATTGAACATGTGTTTTTTTTATAAAAAATGAGACATTTTTAATGAAATGAAATAATTTTTTTCTCAGAAGAATGAAACAATATTTTTATTTACGCATAGAAAATGTCTTTTTTTTTTTGCACAAATGTAACATTTGTAGTTTTACACAAGAAACGTCTCGTTTTATTTGCAGAAATGAGACATTTGAGTTACATATAGAAATGTCAATGAGACATTTTTAATTACACAAAAAATGTCTCATTTTTTTTGCAGAAAAAATTGCTGTCATTGAATGCGACAGAAAAATCGGAGTCAAGACCTAATTCGGTGTGAGAATCGACTAGAAATATTTATGAATCTATGATCGTAGGATGATCGATAACGTTCACCAATCAATTGTTTCGTTAATTGGCTCAAAGAGAGGGAGATTAAAGAAGAAGAAGAAACTCTAGGTCGAATAAGGAAATGGTGGTTTGCAAAGATATAGTTGATTGTCTCACTATTCTAATTTAAAATTGATTCCTTCGTTTGAAATCCTCAATTCGCATGTTGCCAACAATCAATTGGGGGTAGTTTTGGTATAATAAGAATGAACAAGACTTAGTGGAACATTAATCTTAAGTTGGGACTTATTCCTAAACAAGTAGCCAAAATGGGGCTTGTATCAAAATCTCCCAAAAATAAAAAACTTTTCTCCTGATTGGATTTTGTTGGTTTTCTTTTCTGCATGTTGATTTTATGATGCTCTTGATATTCCCCTAAAACTACAAGATGCTGTCTTTGTATGAACTTTTCTGGTCAGCCTCAAAAAGCAAAGGTGGAGTTGTAGATCAGGGGACCTTTGCCATCATCAAAGCTTGATGTTTTCTTGCAAACACAGTTTTAATGGGGAGATAGCAATTCATGATCCATTTTTCCCCCTACACATCTGACAATACATTCTTTGAAGTGGAGATCTTAGATTTATAGCCTTTCACTATTTTTCTTCTTTTACACATTATCATGCTGTAGGCATTGAAACCAAGTACAACCTAGAAGCATGTTGTTTTAGTCATTTACCCAGTGGTGACTGTGATGACATTCAAAAATTTAAAATTTTAATGGGGAAATAGCAACTCAAGGGATTTTGCATATGATGCCCCCTCTGCATGTAGTCTTTAGTTGCCTTTTGTAATGTGGAATAAGACAAGAAGATCAAGTATTCATAATTGATGCAATGATTTCCCTGTTTAAATTCTTGAGTTGATGGTAAGCCAGTGAGGTTTCTTAGCCTCAATATTTTACGAGAAGTGGCAACCCATTAACTTATGCGATGCATTTATAGGAATTTGGAGTGATAACCTTTGTTTGGTTTTCTTTTTACACTGGCTTTGCATTTAAACTTTGGAAGTTACTGTCATTGTGTGTGTGTGTGTGTGTGTGTCTGTGCCTGCCTTTTATTACAAGTCTGCTTTGTGCAATTTTTATGCGCATTAATAATTTAATTATATTTTCAGGTTAGTTGATGTAATTTCTAGGCTGGACCTGCCAAAAACCTCAGTCATACGACACATGAGTTCTGTGTTACAACCAATTTTGGAGAAAGGAATAGTGGATCACTCTATCATACACAAGGCATTGATAGAATACTTAAGCATTGCTGACCAGGTGTTGTGTACTTTTTCATTTTTGCTCATGTAATATAACATCCTTTGAAGAAGCATTTCTGCCTACTTTGGGAGGCTTTCACTCCATTTTTTCTGTTGTTTTTAAATTCTAAATCAAGTTTGTTGAAAGTCCTCTGCTGCAGATGTAATCCAACAGTTGTCGGGTCCGCTCCTTGTTCGAATGATTGATACAAGGGAGGGATCTAGGATTGCGATGCTTTGTATCAAACACGGTAGTGCGAAGGTTTGTTGAGCTTGATCTTGGTTTTATATCTCCATAAAAAAACTTTCCATCTGACCTTTTCGTTTTGGGTTTTGATCGTGATATCTGTGTAATCGTGAATTGCTCTTAAACATTATCGCTTATTTTAGGACAGGAAGAAAATCATCAAAGGGATGAAGGGCTATGTGGGCAAGATAGCTCATGATCAACGTGGCAGTATGGTAAGGATCTCTCTTAAATTTTGTGGACTCTACTTTTAGCCACATTTTAGCTTCCTTTAGTTTTTAATGTCAATGTCCATATTGACTTGGTCAGTGAAAAGCCAATTTTTTAGGTTATGTTTCAAATGGGGGACACCGTCACTACACTTATTGCTGGCCAGTTGTTATCTTGCTTGTTGATTTACACCAACAAATAAATACTGTTATAGGGTTCACCTGTTCTTTTTCATTTTGGGCCTTATTTGATGATTACATTTTATTCTTCTGATGCATTTCTGTTTGTGGCCTTATTCGATAACTTTTGGTCTTCCATTTATAATAATTGTTTTTCAGGTGCTCGTCTGCATTCTTTCTATTGTTGATGACACTAAACTTGTAGGGAAGGTTTGTTTCTACACCTTTGTCATTAATACACTTCGTCCGCAAGATTGATGAGTATATCTTCTTTTATTTGGTTTTTTTCTACGATTCTCCCACTTACAGGTTGTCATTCATGAGCTTCAAACAATTTTGAAGGAGCTTGTTTTGGACAAGGTTTATTCCGTTCTTGTGCGTTCATATCTCATTGGCATTTAATATTTGCTTCTAGTTAACTCCTTGCTGGAAACCAATACAATTACGAAACAAGTCTGTCTATCATTCTCTTAGTCTTAAGAGACTATGCTCTTTATTAATTGGTTGGAAGATTGGTTGGTAAGAATTGCACGAATATCGTTGCTCCTTTTGTTATTAAGAATCTTTTAGAGCATATCCTTTTGTTAGACTACCTTCGCGTTTGCCTCTCTCCATTATCTTTTATTTTCAATTAAGTATTCTTCTGAGTTGGCTTGATTTGTAAATTTCAGAATGGAAGGCGTGCTTTATTGCAGCTACTTCATCCCAATTGTCCCCGCTATTTCAGTCCTGATGATCTGGCTTCTTTGAATCTTTCTATTCCTTCGCTATGCACCAAGGCAAATCCAAAACCGTTTTGCTTTTTGTGAACACCATAACTATTCAGACAAGTGATGCACTTCTTTGAAACTTAATCGAAGTTATTCCTTCTTTATCAGGGTGACTCAGAAGTAAATTCTGACTTAAATAAGCGGAAAACGTATTCAGAGGTTGGTGAAGATGGTGAGGAGGACAACAATGACACAGAGGGTGTTGTAACTGAATCTAACAAAAGAACAAGCACCTGTGAGAACTTGCAGTCAATTGACGGAGGGAAAAAGGATCCTCTCTTACGAAGACAAGAGTTGTTGGTCAATAGTGGTCTTGCTGAGGTTGGTAACTTCACCTTTCATTTACACACCTTTTTGAATGAAATGAGAAACGAATTCTTATAGGATCAGGAATCCAATACTGAAATCTGAATTTGGTATGGACTTGCACTCAAAAAGTGTCGTGAGAGGTGAATTTGGATGCTTATCTGTCTTGCAGAGTATCATTGATACATGTGTTGAGAATGCAGGAGAGTTACTTAGATCAAATTTTGGCAAGGAGATCATATACGAGGTAAAAATCTCATCTGTGTGTGTGAAGTTTAATTAGTCTTCCATGGATTTGTTTCTCAAGAGATATATGTATACATGCTTTTCAGTTAAAAGTGTATTAACTGCAACAAGAATCGCGTTGTACTTATTTATTTTTTCAGTAGTCAATATAAATTCATTATGAAAGGCCAAAAGGAATGTAGCCCAGTACTTAAAAAGTACATACTATTTCTATCGATACAAACCTCTATCTAAATTATCTACGAAGTCTGGAAAAGAGTTCCGAAAGTGGTTCAGCTCCAGGTTGGAGTTACCTTGTTATTTATTTTTTCTCCTCAAAGTTCTTCACTCCCCTCACTGCCTGCCTTGTTCTTGATGGGCCAAAATTCTGGTTGAGTTGTCCTCATTATGCACATGTGTACTTCTTGACGGTAAGAGACGGCGACCTGGTTCTGCCATTCTAAAATTGCGCATTTTTATGCCTCCTTTCTGCATAGAACTTCTCTCACCAGTTTGGAAAGATAGAACCACAAGATCTACCTAGATATTCCCCCCTCAAAGACTATCAATAGTGTGAAATACTTGTGAATCTATTGGCAGCTCGTTGGTATTCCGATTCTAGATTTTCGATTCATTTGTTGCTACTCCTCAATAGATGCTACTCTTCTTAATTTTCGACAATTTAGATCATTCTCTTACTTTTACCTTGGTAATTCGTGTAGGTTGCAACTGGGGGTGCAGATGGCATTCTCCACCCAACTCTGGATACAAAGTTGGAAACCTTACATGGAACTATAGCATCTCTTGTTGCACAGCCTAAACCTGAGGGAGCAGAAGAGGATCATCTCCTTGAAAATTTCCATTCTAGCAGGACAATCAGAAGATTGGTTTTAGATTGCCCCACCTTTGCTTCCACCCTCTGGAAAAATGCTTTGAAAGGGAAGTGTAAAATGTGGGCCCAAGGTCACAGGTTAGACTCTGCTAATGTTTGTTGCTTTTCAAGTATATGATGTATTAATTAACTTTAGTACTATTCACACTGAAACTAACAAGCACTAGTACTGCATACACACAAACTAACTACAAACCAACCACAGCAAATGCATCCAGGCCAATATGCATGAGGATGACTAGGCTGCATTTTCTGCTAAGTTTGTGGTTAAATTTGTGTACCAAGTATTTTCCATCTGTTAATTTTTTTTATCCCATTTGGGATAATTGTTTATTTGTTTATTTTTGTCATTAATAAACTTTTTTTTAATAGTTTGGTGAGAAGACATAAAACTATTATACCTTTTCTTCTCTTATCGAGACAGTTCAAAAAAAAAATTTCCCCACAAAATTATAAGAAAAGATCATAAAGACAAAAAAAAAGCAAATAAGTCATATTTTATTTTACTTATTTTCGACTTTAGTAAACTTTCTTCATCTTTTGATCAAGATTTTTTACTTTTTTGGTTTCTCTTATCAAGATGATCCGGAAAAATAAAAAAATTTAGCCAAAAGATGAAAAAAGTCCAAAAAAGAGGAAAAGGAGCAAAAATCTCTAAATTTAACCCAAACGGGTTAAACTTCTGCTGATGGAGCTGCTGTTGTTGTGTTCATAGTTCTAGGGTAGTTTATGCATTCTTGGAGTCCTCGGATTCAATTCTACGGGAATTGGCAAGAGAAGAGCTGCAGCCCCTGATAGATGGTGCTATACTCAAATTACCAGAAAACAAGCAGTTGGAAAAAGCAGTTTGAAGTCACTATAAAGGCAACTGAGATAGAAAACTGTCACTCAGATTAACAAACATGGCATTTTAAGCTGAAAAGACATCTAAGCGCTTGAGCTCTTCATTCAGGTTTGGATCAGGAGCTAAATTTCTATCGAAATTCGAACGTGTTATTAATAAATGACAATCTAATGTTATAACTTCTGACTTTTATGCTGCAATTCATGTATTACTACAATGGAATGTGCGTATAATTCTTGCTTCTACGTTGCCTTTCTGTTTTCTTGATGCGGTTTCGTAGTAAGGATTTAGTCACATAAAAATAGTTTGGTCAGATAATAAAATCAGATAAGATGAAAAAGCCACTTAAAGTAGGGATGATAATTTCTTTCTCCGCCTTCCCTGTTTTGTTCCATTATTTGTCCCCAATAACAACTAAGGCTGGGGAGCTGTTTGTTTTCTCCTTGTTTTACCCCACCTTGTCAATGAGTGTAAAATTATTATTATTTGTTTATATCCCCGATTGAACAAGTTTTTATATTTTTTTTTGTGTTTTTAGTCAAAAACTTAAATTGAGTTCGTAGGTTGTTTTGATAATTTAATTTTTAAATTAGTTTTTTTGAAGTTAGCTATTTGGGTAAAAAATTATTTTTTTTGTTTTTTTGTTTAAAATGAACAATTTTATCTTTTTATGTATTTGATATTAACAATTATATGTAATTGGTAACGGTATTAAATAAATTATAAATAAAAAGTATTATTGTAATTTAAAAGTGGTAAGAGTTTGAATAAAATATTATCAGAATTTGTGTTTTGATTTAATTTTTTAAATTTTTAATTTTTTTGTAAACTTGGTTTTTTGGAGTCTAGGTTGCCAATCAAAGCTCGTGACTATATATAATTTTCTTAGAAAATGTAAGAGGAAACCGTAAAAAATTTATACTTATAACTGAATTATCTCTATTTCATGCATTTTATATTTTTAGTTTTAATTATTTATTATTTATTATTTTTATTATATTATTTATAAACTCTCACTAGTTGTGTTATATATATTTTTAAATTTTGTTCCAATCAAATAAGAGATGTGATGGAACAACAGGTTCCAGTCGCGTGTCTTGCCCGTTTTTGTTGCTAACTTCAAGGTCTTTTATAAGTTTTTTTGATCATTAGATAATATTTTTTCTCAATTCTAGGCTAAATGAGTATATACTTTTTAGATTTATTTAATTATGAAAAATTGATAAAATAAAAAATTTGGATAAAAAATAATTTAAAAAATCTACGAAATTGGAAATGCTATTTTCTTTAAAATGTGTTGTTTTAGAGAAAAAAAAACCTCAAAACAAATCATGAGATTTTTTGATTTTTTTTTTTGTAAAAAAATAAATATCAAATTATGTAGAAAAAAATTAAAAAAAATTAAAAAAATTCAAGCTAAGTCAAATTAATTGGCTTTTTTTGACAAAAAAAACTTAACTTTTAAACTAAGTCAAAACAAGTCGAGTTCTTTTTCAATTCACTCCTAATCTATTAATTGTTAAATTCAGTGGATTAGATGAAATTTTGGAATGTACTAAAATGGTAGTTTAGGTCATTTGAGGAATCGATTTTATTTTTAAATGTGTAAATCCAAAAACTAACTCAAGCTTAATTGCAACATCAAATTAGTAAATTATAGCAAGGAATTACAAATTGACGTTATAAAATTGCATTCGAAACTAGAGCATAGGAGCACCACACCTTCTTTTTTTTTTTGGGGCTAAGTTTAGATTTTGATGGATTAAATTGGATTAATAGACAAGTAGACAAATTATAAATTACATTCAATTTATCCACTTAATTTTGTAATCCCCTAAGTTAGATTTGACGGATTAAATTGGCTTAATAGGCAAGTAGATTAAATGTTTGTTTGGCAACCCGACTTTAAATTAATTTTTAGGCTTTAAACTATTTTAAATTAAAAAGTCAAAAAATTTATTTAATTAAAAATTAGTAACTTTTAAGCTATCAAAAAGCCAAGAAAATCAAGTGTAAAATTTCAAATCTATCTTTATATGTAAAAAAATTCAAAAGTTAGAAAAGCTAAAAAAGCCAAAAAAATAAAATTAAAAATTATTATGAAAAAATCAAAAGGCAAAAAGCAAATAGACTAAAAGTTAAGAGATAAAAAATGAAATTTTTTAATTTTTTGAACTTTAAGCCAAAAGCTAAAAAATTATTACAGTCAATTCATCCACTTAGGACATGTTTGGCAATTTAGATTTTTTAATTTTTTTAACTAAAAATGAAAAATAATTTAACCAAAAAAAATTAAAAAATAGAATATCAAATCAAAACATTGATTATTAGAGTACTCTCTTCATATTTTTACCTATTTTAAAACATAATAATGCCTTTACTTTATAACATATTTACTATCAATTATAACTATATAATATTATTATTATTATATAAAAAGATAATATTATTTAATCTTTAAAAAATAACTAATTTTCCACTTAATTAATCAATTTTAAAAAATTTAATTTATCAAATAATATACTTTAAATTTATTTTATTTTTTTAATTTAAATTTTTTAACTAAAAATATAAAAAGAGAAAAATTAATTTTAAGCTAATTGCCTGACCCTTAATTGGCTAAGCAATCCGTTAGACGTGTACTACTCACTCTCATAAAAGCTACGGCAACAGCCTCTATAAATAGATTTTGAATCACCAAGTATTTCCTCGTGAGGTGTGGGACAAGCAAATTGCAAGCCCTAATCAATTTGAGCTCGTTCAAACGGTTGCTAAATAAAATGTTACTCATATTATATAAGTTGTGATCATTTATTTATTATTAATATCATATAATATTACTTATATAATATTTTAGAATGTTAAGAGTATCTAATAACTTTTTATTATCTGAATAATTATTCGGTACTCCCGAAATTTTATGTGGCAAGTTCACATGGTGTTCCCATATAATATTATGACGACGAATTTTACGATATGGATATGGTGACTCACATTCGTTGAATAGTTAAAAAATAAAAAGTGATTCACATTATGTAAGTTGCGATCATTTATTTGTCGGGAGTACCACGTGACATCATCTACATGATACTTCGGGAGTATCTAATAATTTTTCCTGGCCCGAGTAATTATTCGGTGCTCTTGGAGTTTCATGTAACAAGTTCACGTAGTGCTCCCATCTAATATGGTGAAGACAAATTTTACGGTAGGAACGCGATAATTTACTTTTGTTTGGTGGTTAGAAAATAAAAGGTGGCCCATATTATGTAGGTTACGATCATTTATTTATTAAGAGTTTCACGTGATATTACCTACATGGTACTCTGGGAGTATCTAATAACTTTTCCTTGCCTGAGTAATTATTCGGTGCTCTCGAAATTTTATGTGGCAAGTTTACGTGGTGTTCCCATCTAATATGATGACAACAAATTTTACGGTACGAATATGATGACTCACTTTTATTGAGTAGTTAGAAAATAAATGGTGCCTCATATTATGTAGGTTACGATCATTTATTTATGGAGAATATCACGTACAATCGCCTACATAATACTCTAAGAGTATCTAATAAATTTTCATTTAATCCCACACAAACCCCGATATGTATCCACCAGTTGCCGACACCCAATTACTTCTCGCCTACCTCATATCAAATCCAAAACCACTCCACTCTCCAATTATTGTAATCTTAGGAACAAATGCTAATTTTTATGACTAATTATTTAGTGCTTTAAAATATCGAGGGTGCTTGATAATGTTAAAATTAATAATTTATAAATTATATTTTATAACAAAAATTATGAATATTTGATAAGAATTATAATTTATAATTAAAATAGAATAAAAAATAGTTATAACTTATAGTAGATGTTGTAAGTATTTAGAAGATATTGTAACTTATAACTAAAATTAGTAATATAAATCTAAAAGTTATTAACAGTGTTTTGACAAACACTCCCATCCTTGTTAATTTTAGAAATTTTTAAATAGAGATTCTATTTATAAGATTTGTAAAATCATTAGTTCAATTTTAGGTTTTTTTTTTTAATTTAAAAAATCAGATCCAATTTTATGTAGTTATATCTAATATGCTCTTAAATCATATTTGAACACAAAATAACTTGAGAAATTGAGAAATTTCTCTATTTTAATATAAATAAAAAAATAAAAAATTAGAAGCCTCATTTTTTAAAATTAAAATATTCTCAATCATCAACTTATTTTTATAAAAAACCTTGTACTGAATTTTTTTTTAGCTAAATACGCAGTGAACAGAGAAAACACACCATTAACCTTGCCTTGTATACGATCTCTCCAACAGTGACTACATTCAATTTCTTTGCAAGAAAGGTTACAACAGCACCACCATCGCCTCCTCATCAGCGGCAAGAAGCTCCACAGCAGCTCTTTCTTCCCTCTGTCACCAGCGCCAACGGCCTCAACTACCCCTTTTTTCACTTTCACCTCGACAATTGGAATTCTACCATCTCTTCCGTGTTTTATTGAACCATCACCATCGGTGGCGATGACGAATGAGGGAGATCTACATATGGAGCAAAGGTGATTAGTTCGGAAAAAGGTCTGCATATTAGGGTTGGTGCGGCTAGGACAAAGATCGCAGATCAAATGACAAAATTGTTTTAAAAATATTTTTCGTTTAAAAAGTAGAATTTGACATTTAAAAAATTTAGTATTATAATTAATCATTCTACAAACTTTTTAAAAAGGATTAATAATTAATCAACTCTTAATTTTATGTTATATTTTTACTTAATTTTGCAACGATAAATTTTATAATAAAAATATAATGAGTTATTTTTATTAAGTAATTAAGAGATAAAAAATAACCCATATTATAAATATCTTATTTTACATAAGTAGAAATAAAAATTATGTTTAGCATATAAAAAAACACGTGAACTACTAATAATAATTTGAATTTAAGCATGTTGGGACACGTTATTAAGCTATTTATTTATATTATTGGGTTAGTGATTTGCTTGACAAATAGTATGAGCTTGACCCTAGTTTTGTGGCGATGCGAATAAAAAAATAGAGATTTTAAAAAATAATAGATGCCATGAGATTATATATGTTAATATGGTGCTCCGCATTCGCTAATGAGTTAATATTTTTTATTCTAATTAAAATAATAATTTAGGCTATACGATGATAGCGTTATGCATTTAAGTGAGAAATTTTGTAATACTCTATTATATATTGATAAAAAATAAAAATTATATCTATTATATAAATAAATTCATACATTACTATTAATAATTTAAATTTTAATATTTTGAAGTAGGTTATTAGACCTTTTATTTATGTTATTGAATCAATAATATAAGTAGGTTGTTATAGCCTTGTTTGGGCTAGTCACATATATAAATAAATATATATAATTTCATGTACGTATGATTTTATTTGGATCTCAAAGAACACACTTAGCTTCTTTATTCTAGATTCAAAAACCCCTAAATTCTATTAGATTCGTCATTTTTTGATCAAGATCGGTTACTTTTCTGAGTTGCAATCACTTGTCATTGGCATGATCGTCAAATTCATCCTTTTGTTCTCAAGAATCGAGTCGCTATCACTCATTTTTGAGTGATCTGATGGCGGCGACGACAATGGCGACGGCGATGGGAGCGGCGATGCTTCTGTACTTCGTGCTTTGCAGGAGGCTATCGGCGGCGAAAGGAGAAGAGGACGGCGGTGGTCGGGACGGCGAGTACTCGAAATTGAGCAGATCTGCTGGGGTGAAGAGGAGGATATACCGGAGGCCAGCTCAGGCGCCTGCGACGTGGTTCGAAGCGATCGGAACGTTGTCTGAGACGGTTAGGTTTACGTATTCTGAGACCTTAGGTAAATGGCCTATCGGAGACTTGGCTTTCGGCATCAAGTATCTCATGCGAAGGCAGGTACGCCTGTGTTCATCTACATTTTTAGATTGTCCGCACATTTCATGTGTCTCTTGGCTTTTCAAGCACACTTGGAATGTTGAACTTTAGACGTTGCGACAATAGACTTTAGATTGTTGAGCTTATAGCGCATCTGTATATAGAGTGTGCTATCGACCTAAATTCACCGATCTGGTAAGCATATATATGAATTCCACAAGAATTACTCTCCTCTGGTTAAGTAATTGGCTGGACTTCTGCAACTTGTAAAATTGGATCTTAGAAATTTACTAGTTCATGTGATTTTTCTAGCCTTTTTAGATTATTCTGTATTTCTGCTGAATTCTTTTCGACTCTGTTACGAGTTCAATGATCAAGTCTTTTGGTCACCTGCACATTACTATTACGTATGGGAAGGTGCATTTTTGTATTTATTTTCATGTTCTTCACCCATTATCTCCACTTTGATACACCGTGCTTTCACGACACTTGGATGTTGAACTTAGGTATGACCAGTCTTAAATTGTTGAGCTTGTAGGAGAATCTGTAATTCTCTATATTGTGACTTATCAATCTCATTCACCAATCTTTTGTGTATATATTAATTCCGCATGAATTGCTCGTCTCTGACACTGTCAGTAATTTGCTGGATTTTGCAAGTTGTTGAAATTCCTAAATTGGAAATCCACTGATTTTTAATCCAACTCTCAATGTACCTCTTACTGTTTCCTTAACAGATACTGGTGATCATATCCAAATTATGAGTTTATGCATGCATTTTTTTTGTTTGTTTATATTTTGCCTCAATATGGTCTAACTGTCTAAGGCTTTGTAATCAGTGAGTTGTATGATACTAATTATGATGTTCTTATAGGGTAACCAACAAGTTGCAAGTGTATATGCTGGAGATAATTGTATACAACTCAAAGGCCCGGAAATTATTAGTGAGTTGAATCAATATTTGAGTTTGTTAACCCTTTGCACGCTTTTCTCAAAGAAGACATTTCCAGTATTTTTGGAATCTGCTGGCTTCTCTGAAGCAGATGTCCTTCTTCAGAAGCCAAAAGCAGGGGTAAGTCAATGTTTTACAACTCACTGCAGGCTGCAGCATTAAATTTGAACACTTTCACCACTTATGACCAGATGCATGGGACAGGAGGAGGCTTAGACACATACTATTTACTTTTCTATTTAAAATATTTTAAATATTGCTTTAATTTTTGCAGCTTCTGAAGCCTGCTTTTACTATTTTATGTGATAAAAATTCGAAAAGTTTTCTCCTACTGATTCGGGGTACTCATAGCATCAAAGATACACTCACTGCTGCTACATGCACAGTGGTCCCTTTTCACCATTCAGTTTTACATGATGGTGGGATAAGCAATCTGGTGTTAGGATATGCACACTGCGGGATGGTTGCTGCTGCTAGCTGGATTGCAAAGCTTAGCACTCCTTGCCTCCTGAAGGTTCTTGATGAATATCCTGACTACAAAGTTAAGGTATATATTATTTCTTAAATAAGTAATATTTTTTCCTGTTCTTGTTCTTGATTCTTCTTGATTTCCTTCTCCTATACAACAGATGCATCTGGACAGGAACTATTATATGATAGATCTTGTTTTTCATGTAACAAGCAGAACTATTGTTCCAACATCAATGCCAAAAAATAGAGGGATAAGTCAGAAGCTCTGTTGCATATTGCTTACTTGAAAGGGCAAAATGGCTTTGGTTGGCTAATTACTATACTGAATTATTTGTTTGTTAAGAGGAAACAAAAAACGGATGATTTTGTGGCAATTGGGTTTTACGGATATTTTGATTTGTTGGATAGCTTGATATGTATTGTTGGGTCTATTTCCTAACAGTTTAAATTTTTGGAACAATTATTGACTTGACATGGTATCATGAGATATTGGGTTTAAGTCTCGTGATATGTGTTTTCCCGTTATATTTCTTATTGTGCAATATGTGTGTTAGTGCATTTATTCAGTTTAGTTTGCCTTTTCACGTGTGAGACAGGGTTGCACGTGAAGGGGAGTGCTGGAAAGCTTGATATACATTGTTGAACCCATTTTGTAGCACCTTAAGTTTTTGAGACAATTGATTACTTAACATGACTGAACCCATTACTTAGGCAAAAAATTGCTCCAATTTAGTGGTGGGAAATGTCTTCTTCAGATGAAGATGGTGTGTCGTGTCGGACACGACACTTTTCGGGCACTCCTAAATTTGTATTTGTCATTTTTTAAACGTCTTAATAAACAAATTGAATTTATAATGTTATATACTTTTTTGACATTTGACGGACAATTTAATGACACTTTTTGAACTCTCCAAATACGGCTCATGTGATGAATTTCTTCATAATAACAATGTTTTGCATTATTAAAAACGTAAATTATGCACAGTATATGTTTTGAAACATTTTAAAGAGAAAATATAAAACTTTTAAATTTTATAAGGGATATGCTGTATAGTCTCAATTATCACTGAATAAATTATTTACATATTTGACATATAATAAATATTAAAAAATGTAAATTCTTAATGTGTTACACACATGTTGTATCTTAATTTGTTTTGAAAATTGACTTATCGGCGTGTTTGTGTTATGCCCGTGTCTTGTTGGGTATCCGTGTCCATGCTACTTAGTTTTCACGCATGTATTTTTTTGTTCTTTGAACTCATTCTTCAGAAGATTTGATGGAGTTCAAGCGTAAGAGAACTTCAAAGTGTTTTATTTGCAACCTCACTGTATTTTCTAACATTTGATATGTTCCGAATTATATTAAAAGCTGTAAGAGTCGCATTCGTAGCTTTGAAAAAAAAAAGAGTAGACATTACATGTGTGTGACTTGCAATTGTGTATCTTATCCACATTTTCTGGTTTGACTGTATATAAATTCTTGAATTCATTATCTTGTTAGTTCTAGCTATTGTTACCAAAAGCTAGTTAAATGGATGTATTAAAGGATTTTTATTTGGTAGAGGCATTGTGTCTGAAGAATTATGGAAAATATTATGCCATCTTCACTTTTGCGTAATTGGTAGCATTGTATGGTAGATGTAGGTTGGGTATGTACTCTTCTCCACATTCCTAGGACAAATAGAAAATGATTTTAAAATTAGATTTTGTGAAGATAAAATCACTTTGCATTTGTCAACTTTGATGTCTAAAGTCAATCGAGGCTGTTGAATAATATTCTCATAGTTCTTGGGTGTATGATGGTTGATCGCTTAATATGAGGGACCTCTCGAGACCTATTGGCTCAAGCTTTGAGTTGGATACAAAGTTTCTTCATGACATCAGAACGAAACCAGGGATCTAAATAATGGCCGTTATGTAACGGATTGGCCGTTATGTAACGGTATCTTGAAGTGCCGATTCGGTTACGCTTCATTGTATCGGTTGCACAAAGAATTCCCACTGTATCGACCGTTACTTCCGTTAGGCCATTACGTAATGGGTATTAGTCAAGTATCGACCTGTAATGGCCGTTACAGCTGATACGCCCCCCCGACACAACGACAACTAAACTCACATTTTTTTTCTTTTGTCTTCTTCGAACTCCTCTATGCCTTTTCTGCTTTTCCGAACCTCTTTCCCCTCTTCCGAACTCATCTTGCTCTTCGATTTCAGTTTGAATCTAGGGTTTCAGCATCGATTTGGATTGTCGATCGTGTGCTGGAGTTCAGATCTAGGGTTCGATTGGAGATTTGGGTGTCGCAGCTATCGTCGCTATTGCGATTGGGGTTCGATTGGATTTCGGTGGTGTTTGATCGCGTTCGATTGTTGAATCGCTGATTGGAACAGCCGCGAGTATCGCGTATTCCATTTAGGACGGGTGAAGGCCTGAACTCTAAGGTTATGTTTGTGTAGAGACTTGAGAGCCTTAGACAGATTTGCCTCATTTATTTTTTTTAATTTGTAAGTTTTTTATTATTTTAATTGGTATTTAAATTTTTATTATAATATTTATTTATATCTTTATCTTGTTTTTTTAATTATTTTCTTCAATTTATCATCTTATAATTTATTATTATTATTGTATGTAATATTTAAAATATGTATATACCTTGCCTCATTTATATTATATAAAGTAATATAAATATTTATTATTTAGTATAATATTTTTTATTTAAGTTAAATTATTCATGATTAAATTATATAATATATGGTATAATATATGATGATGATAATTATGAAATTTATGAACCACGCCATTCTTTCTGGGTGAGAGGTGTGCCATTTTTCTTGCTTAAATAAAAAAGTAAATGAATATTAGTATGTGATTTTTAAAATGATAACTTGTTCATAATAGTAATATGCTAAAATGTTGAACTGTGATTTGTTACTATATAACTATATTAGAGGTTTAAAGCATGCATTATGCATGACATTATTACAATTAATATTATTTTTTTCTTGTCTTTGTTATCAAGGATTATCAATTATATTAGTATTTATAATATTATAGATACTTAGTAAAATTCTTTTACCATACAATAATATCGTATTTTTTTTAATTTTAAAAATAACATAAATTCTAAAAAATATGTTTTTGTGTCCAAATAGTAATTAAAAGCAATTACAAACATTTAATTTGTAGTAAATAAAACTAAAATATATGTATCAATGAATTTTATGCCATTTGCTAGCGCTTGAGAAAAATTTACATCTGTGGCGCCTGATTCTCATTAAAGGTTGACCGATGCACCCGATACATGCGACCGCGGCCGTTACGCTGGCCGATACCGCGATTTAAAACCTTGAGCGGGACCCATTCCACCCCACGTTAAAAAATATAGTTTCTTCATAGCCATGATGACTATGAGATCATCTGCTTGGATCTTTTCTTTTCTTCTCTCTCTCTCTCTCTCTCTCTCAATTTGGCTGTGTGCTTACTGCATATACCTCTGTTATTTCCTCACATATATTTCCTTAGATATTTCTAACCCTTCTCTCTTGGTTTTTGTTTTGGATCAGCAACCTTTCTCTCTTGTTCCTTCCACTGCATTTTTTTAGTTCTCATTAATGAATCTTTGATCTTCTTTCACAAATGTCTGTCATTGTTCCTCATCTAACCTCTTGCGCATGATTTGTTTCCCTCTGTTTGCTGCTCCTCTCTATCAACATCCTCATTTCAGCTATGCTTGTAATAAATGTGTTGTTTCCTGATGGCCATGCATTTCATACCCTAGTGCATGTATTGATGCATTTAACTTTTCTGTTTCACCCGCTGCATATGCATCAGAACACTTCACTCAAGTCGAAATGCTGTAGGTACATTCATATTTGCTTTGCCAATATATCTACTCCTATTCAAGCCAAGTTAGAAAGTGACATTTTATGCATTGCCTTCATGTGTTATTCTGAAGTTTGTGATTCCAAAGCATCGTTTCTTATTAGTAACTTAATGGTCAAATATGAACGTAAGTATGAACTTGAGATTACAGTTGTCCAAATGGGAATTGGTGTTGACAACTTGACATTCACTAGTGTTGTTTTTGAGCACTCTAAAATTTTAATTCATTTGCAATGTATGCAGTAGTGGTCTAGCTCTGCTACCACATTGTAAGATTCTGGTCTTCAATTGTTTGCAGGGGTTCATAATATAATATCCCTTTACCTCCATAAATATGTAACCACAATTTATTAATCCTGTGCAGATTGTTGGTCATTCATTGGGTGGTGGTACTGCTGCACTGTTGACATATATTCTTCGGGAGCAGAAAGAGTTCTCCTCAAGCACTTGTGTCACATTTGCCCCAGGTTTAAGATGAGTTGTATTTGGCACTTTTAATATAAGGCTGTCACCTTGCCTTGCATAGAGAGTTAGGATGAGAGAAAAAGAAGACGATTCTTGCAAGTTTTGATGAGTTATTCACATCACTATTTAAAATGCACCTCCTCTTTTGACTTGATGTCTCAAGTATTTTCTCTGATTTGTTGCTCATCCCTAGTTCGTAACTACAATTGCCACTTTTGCAGCTGCCTGTATGACATGGGATTTAGCAGAATCAGGTGAACATTTCATAACTACAATTATCAATGGCTCTGATCTAGTCCCTACATTCTCAGCTGCTTCTGTTGATGATCTTCGTTCTGAAGTACAGTATACCTTTCTCTTGCTCAGAATTTATTCATATGGAAGCTTTCTTCTTGATGATGTCATAATCTGAGATGAATAATTATTATTTGAGCTTTAAAAATCCTTGGCATTTATTATCAGGTCACGGCATCTTCTTGGTTAAACGATCTGCGTGATCAAGTTGAGCAGACAAGAGTCCTAAACATTGTTTACCGCTCTGCAACTGCTTTAGGGTCTCGTTTGCCATCAATAGCCAGTGCAAAAGCAAGGGTTTCTGGTGCAGGTGCACTACTGCGGCCCGTCTCCAGCAGTACTCAGGTATGATTCTTGCTAACTTTTTGGGATTACAATCCTTTGAAGACAGTGATGATTAAATGTGAGGGATTAATGGAGAACATCAGAATTTTGCAAAATTTCCAGGTCCCATATTTGAAGAATTTTGCATAATCTTTTCATATTACAATGTACTGCTTGGTCAATTATAGGGTGTGATGAAGCGTGCACAGAATGTAGCTCAGGCTGTTGTAAAAACGCGCTCATCACTATCGTCGTGGTATTGTATGGGTGCACGACGTCGTACAGTGGGCCCTCTATCAAACTCTAAAGAAGAGGATTTGGCAGGGGCTCCTCTTATAATAGAAACATCTGAATCTCTTGTGACCGAAGTGGTAGGGGCTCCACTTGAGGCTTGTTCCTCAAGTGGAGGGTCAGGCCATGATGACACAGAAGAAGTGGAACACATCCCAGTGGACAGGATCATTACGACATCCACCACGGAAGACATGACTGAAGGTGAGTTTGTTGGGTGTGTTTTTGTATTTTGCGGGGCTCATATAAATTATAACTATGGTTTTATTTATATGTATTTGCGTTGAGATGAAGTCATAAATCCACTAGAAGTCCAATATGTGTAGGTTTAGGTTTGTAGGGTTTCATAATTGTATGGGGATAATGATTTTTAGAATTGGCTTACAAATAGGTACTGGGAGTTTTAGTGGGTGTGTAAAGAGTGAATTAAATAGATAGAAATGTAGGGAGAGGCAAAAAAATACCGAGGGCACCGGGGTTACCCATGAGCGGAAAAACATAGTCTGCTTTAATGTTTGGATTTTGGATGTCGGGATTTTTTTGGTGTTAGTCTCATCTTTGTAATTTCTACGGAATATAGTGGATTATCTCTTTTACCTGTGAATGTAGACAAATTGTGCTGAACTACGTAGATCTTTATATGATTTTTCTTTAACGTGCGCACGATTGTGCTTTTGTTGTGTGCGGGGATCGTGATAAATCCCAACAGAGTTGTGGTATGAGCTTGAAAAGGAACTCCGGAGGGATGAACTTGAAGTCAATGATCGAGTCCATGAAGAAGAAGAAGAAGAAGAAACAGCTGCAGCCGAGGAGATCACAGAAGAGGAGAACCTATTGGGTGATGCAGTGGAAAGAAAGAACTCCCTCTCTTCGTCTGATGTTTCAGAGAGCCACCGATTCTATCCTCCTGGCAGAATAATGCACATTGTTTCGGTGCCTTCATCTGATACCGGCGATTCAAGTCATGACGGCCCTGTTGAAGAACATGTTGGTATCTACAAGACACCCAGAGATTTATATACTAAGCTCAGACTCTCGAGAACAATGGTTAATGACCACTATATGCCTATGTACAAAAGGATGATGGAACGATTAATTAGGGAACTGGAAAATGATGAAGCTTGTAGTTGTACATCATGAAAAGAATATGACAGTGTAGTTGATCTATGTATTGAGTTGATCTATGCATTGAATAAGCCTCCATGCTCATAGAGACATTTATTTTCCAATTTAAGGAAAAGTCTTTGGGTATATGTTCTGTGGTTGACTGGCTGGTTGTTGTTACTTATGCAGAAAATGGAAAATTGTTGGCCATTATTGGAATATTATGTGCTTCTATTAAACAGGTCGTTCTCATTTTTTATTTAACTAATAGAAATAGAACACCATTATCTCATTTGAAATGTTGTTAGCTATGTCTTTAGATCAAACATCATATAGATCAAACATCATATCAAACATCATATAAATAATGTCATATCAAACATCATATAAATAATGTCATATAGCATACTATCCAATAATTATTCTTTAAAAAAAATAGTTTGGCTACTGTAAGTGGTAATTTGGGGATGGACTGGGAAGGTCCTAAAGAAAGACTCGAAATTGAACAGTATTAGAAAGCAACCCAAAGTCTAATCAAACAATTATGCACAATACAAAAGCAAGTAATTTTTGAGCGGTCTGAAATTATATTATTTCAAACCATTACAACCAAATATTCATGTAAATTCATTCGCTTATTAATAAATCCTACATTTATATGAAATCAATGTAAAATCCATGACCTTTTTAATAGATCCGTATTCAAATAAGATCAATGTACTTAATATTGGACAATAATTTTGTGCAAGTGCTTAAAATAATATCAACAAAATCATTTTACTTGAAACAATATTTTATTAAAATATTAGTTTTAAATGCACAAAAATATCATTACATAGCAAAAAATTCCCTTTTTTTTGCTTTTTCTATTCAACTCAGCTGTAAATAATAAAATTTATTTACTTTCCCTTATCCTTGGGACAATCTCATCATTCATATGGGTCCTCGATTTTGAGGCCCTATCCTGCACAGGGTGCTGATGAGGTTTCCAAAAATTGACGAGCAAACCCACTTAAAAGTAGGGCAGGCACACTCGTTTAATGTGTTCATCATAGTAGGCATCGGCACGACTCGCTATCTCTTAGCGATCATTAACGAGTCATCAAACACCCCCAATAGGACGGGATATCCCTTCTTTCCTCCATACCAATCTACTTATAAGCACATACTCCAGCTCTCCATCTTTACCTTTTTCGATGTAGGACGGGATACTTATTAGTCATTCCTATTCCCTCTATTGGGTTTGGGTTGGTATTATTGAGGTGAAAAAATATTTAT
>JAOTRH010000023.1:12456394-12499134 GCA_034768845.1 Heliamphora exappendiculata | reverse complement strand
AAATAAGTAGCTTTAAAGTTTTTAGAGAAAGAGACGAGAGATGATAGAAGAGATTAGGGTTAGGAACTTGATCAGTCTCTTCTTCCTAACATCTATTTATATTAAATGAATATTACACAAGGACACAAATACCCTTAATACAAAAAAATGAAGATTCTAGCACTCCCCCTCAAGCTGGAGCATATAGGTTAAATATGTCCAACTTGGAAAACAAGTAAAAAAAAGACGAACGAGACAAGGGTTTGGTGAATAAATCACCAATCTGATCTCCCGAACGAATGCAGGGAGTGATAATCCGTTTTTGCAGCAACAAGTCTAGGATGAAGTGACAATCAATCTCAATATGTTTAGTCCGCTCTTGAAAGACGGAATTATTGGCAATAAAAATTGCGGCCTGATTATTACAAAACATTTGCATGGGGGCAGGAGGAGGAAGCCCAAAATCAGCCAAAAGAGAGTGAACCCATAACATCTCAGAGATTGTATGGGCCATAGCACGATACTCAGCCTCAGCACTCGAACGAGCGACCATAGATTGCTTTTTACTCCGTCAAGTGATAAGATTGCCACCAACAAAAGTACAATATCTTAATGTCGACTGCCGATCAGAAGACTACTAGCCCAATCAGCATCACTAAAGCCATCAACAGACAAAGTTTCCGCGGGCCAATATAATAAGCCACGTCCAGGAGCACTATTCAAATACCGTAAGATACGACAAACCGCATCATAATGAGGCTGACGAGGGGAATGCATAAACTGACTAACCACCCCAACAGCATACGTAATGTCGTGACAAGTAATGATGAGATAGATGAGTTTACCAACCAAGCGACGATAGCGACCAATGTCAGACAAGAGATCGCCAGAATCAACATCAAGCTTGATCGTGGAATCCATAGGAGTATCAACCGGACGAGCACCAAGAAAGCCAGTCTCAGAAAGAAGGTCAATAGCATACTTGCATTGGGATAAAGAGATGCTGTGAGAGGAACGGGCAATCTCAATCACAAGAAAGTAACGAAGTAGGCCCAAGTCCTTAGTATGAAATTGTTGAGCCAAATACTGTTTTAAAACAGCAATACCAGCCGAGTCATTACTGGAAATAATGATGTCATCCACATAAACAATCAACACAATCGTACCGGCCGAAGAATGATGAACAAATACAGAGTGGTCGGAGGAGAAACGTCAAAAACCATACTCGAGGACAACAATACTGAAGCAATCAAAGCAGGCATGAGGAGATTGCTTCAGATCATATAGAGCTTTGCGTAAGTGACAAATAGGCTTCTCACTCCCAAACACAACATAGCCAGGTGGTTGCACCATATAAACCTCTTCTTGTAGATCACTATAAAGAAAGGCGTTCTTAATATCAAGTTGATATAAAGGTCAAGAACGACTAACAGCAGCGGAGAGGAGAATGCGAACAGAATTAAGGCGAGCCACCGGAGAAAAAGTCTCCAAATAATCAACGCCATAGGCTTGAGTGTAACCTTTGGGTACGAGGTGAACCTTAAGACGTTTGATAGACCCATCAAGAAGATATTTGATGGTATATACCCAACGAAAACCAACAGGTTGCTTGCCGGGAGGAAGAGGAGTAAGCTCTTAAATGCGATTTTGATGAAGAGCCGTTATTTCCTCATCCATAACTTGCTTCCAACCAGAGACAGACAGAGCTTGCGCATGAGAAATGGGAAGAGAAATAGCAGACAAGACAGTAGCGAAGGAAAGAAAACAAGAAGAGACCCGAGAATAACAAACATATTGAACAATAAGGTGTTGAGTACAAGTACGTTTACCTCAACGTAATGCAATGGGTAAGTTATCATCAGAGGAGGAGGGGGGCAAAGTAGGAGCCTCCGATAGAGAAGATGCTGGGGTTGGGCTAAAAGAAACAACGGGTTGATCGCGGGAGCGCTGATATACCTGTAAGGGACCAGGCGAGGGCAACGACATAGGAAGAGGTAAAGTCGGAGACTCCCCCTTAAGGCAAGAAAGAAGGTCAGAGGATAACTCGTGACCCGACGAGGAAAAAAAGGAAGTAGATGCAAAAAAGGTGGCATCAACACTGACAAAGTAGCGATGAGACTCAGGATGATAACACCTATATTCCTTTTGAGTCCTAGAATAACCGAGAAACACACATTTACGGGCCCGAGGTGAAAGCTTGTCAAGGCCGGGATCGAAAATATGTACAAAAGCAACACACCCAAAAACGCGAAGAGTAACAGAGAAAGGAGATGAGGCTAGGAATAGGAGGGAGAAAAGAGACTTCTGACGAAGGGCAACAGAAGGCATACGATTGATAAGATGACAGGCAATAAGAACAGCATCAACCCAAAAATGTTTCGGGACATGCATGTGTAGAAGTAAGATACGGGCAACATCTAGTAAATGACGATATTTTCATTCAGCAACACCATTTTGTTGAGAGGTATGAGTACAACTAGTCTGATGAATAATACCACGACCATCACAAAAATTAACAACAACAGACTGCATGTATTCTAAGGCATTATCAAATCGAATAACCTTAATACGCCGACCAAATTGGGTAAAAATTTCATTATAAAACTTAGCAAGAATAGAAGGTAACTCAGATCGATTTTTTTATCAAAAAAGCCAAGTCATACGCGAAAAGTCATCTACAAAGATAATAAAATACGAATATCCATTAACAGTAGGAGTTCGAGAAGGTCCCTAAATATTCATGTGGACTACATCAAAAGACTCAGGCGCACGACTATGACGACTACGAGGAAAAAAACTACAGTAATGCTTGCCAAACTGATAAGCATCACATTCTAAACTAGACACTGAAGGCAAAGACGGAATAACTAACTTCAATTTTTCCAATGAGAGATGATTGAGGCGAAGATGCCACTGAAGTAGAGAGACAAAAGTACTCAATGCAGATGCAGGAGAACGAGACGATGGTGCAGTATCCAAGTAGTATAAGCCGTCTTTCTCATGTCCTGAACCAATCATCTTCCAAGTCTGGAAGTCTTGAAACACGCAAGTAGAAGGAGAAAAGGTTATTGAACAATTAAAGGTTTTAGTTAATTGACTAACAGATAACAAATTCAAAGGAAAAGCGGGAACAAAAAAACCCGAAGGGAGAGACAAGGAGGAGGTGGGATGAATATTATAGCAATCTAAAGAGTTCGTGGAATCAACTATTGCAACATCGACCTCTCACTATGGATATAGTACAACAGCAATGCCATTAGGAAGACTTTATGGTTGCATCTCGTCTTTCTAGTTTGGACTCTGACTTGCGGGGGTTCAAAGATCAGATCCTTGCCAGTAAGACTTTACCTACTACTGCTAATGCATATTCTCGGCTCTTACGTTCGTCTTTGGGCCACTCATCCACTGTACCGCGCCCTCCTCTTTCTAGTTCCGAGGCTTCCGCTTTGGTCTCTTCTAGGGGCAGTCGTAGTCACGGCCAGAGTGGTCGTGGCAGTCGTTTTTCTAGGGGTGGCTCCCGTGGTGGTGGTTGCTCAAGTAATCGGGGTGAACGGAAGTGTGATCACTGTGGTAGCACTAATCATACCGAACCATACTGTTGGAAGAAATATGGTAAGATTGTAAATAAGTAGCTTTAGGGTTTTTAGATAAAGAAACAAGAGATGATGATAGAAGAGATTAGGGTTAGGAACTTGATCAGTCCCTTCTCACTGACATCTATTTATATTAAATGAATATTACACAAGGACACAAATACCCTTAATACAAAAAAAGGAAGACTCTAACACATAATAATAATAACAGTCGGGAATTGAAGTCGAGCAATTCCAAACAAGGTATTCCAGCGGAAATAGAATCTGCCTCTCATGCTGTAACAAAGAAGTATGGTACTCTGTTCAAAGATAGAAACATGCAAACTTCTTTCATATCCTGCATGAAAGAAATTTTATTTTGATTCCCAACTTTACCATCTGTTTCAGCTGGAAATAACTTTCAACAGGACATCCACATAAATACTGAAGAAAGATTTGCCCCTTTTTTTGGATGTGTATAATTAGAAAATAAGAAAATCACACAATATGACCACAAGAGCAGATTCCAGGAAAAGGGAAACAATGTTTGCAGTTTGCATTAAGATATTTTTTTCATCACAGCAACATAAACATAAACATAAACCTATGTGGGAGCAGGGACAGATCCATCGTGGCGATGACCAAAAAATATACCTATTGATTTAAATTATCCTTCTTTCAATTAGAGAAGCAAAAAATATAAAATTACACTACGGTACAACATAATAAATAAAATTAATATACATTCAGTCTACAAAATATACGAACAAAACAAAAAATCATAGTATAATTGGATGTTTGTACATTTCAAACCCATCAATTATAAAAATAGAACTTGAAGTTTCTTCATATTCTTAAAGCCTTATAGTTATAGGATTGATAATGTACTAGATTTTTTAGCAATTTCTCTTTGAAATTACAAAACCAAAGAATCCGTGATAAAACCATCCTCCATTTCGTTGCGAATATTTCTCTACTTTTCAATGTTGTTCAAAATTAAATCAAATTGATCGAAATCGAATTATTTAGGTGCCCAAACGATAAAATTAAAAGTACAACTGTTTAGTAAGCATTGATTCAATATTTCAAAAAAAATTTAATATTTCTCCAAAAGTAATGCATCTACATTTGACGTGAATGCCTTTGAATTAAAAGTGAAAAGCTTCTAAATACACCAACTAATTTTCTCTTTACACCTAGTTTTTATCTAAGATACACTTAACCCAAAAAAAAATTAAAAAAATCTTTGAAATACAGAGTTCATAATTTGTATAGTAGGTGTAAAGAGAAATTTAGAGACCACATGTAAAAGCTCAAGGAAAAGTAGGGGGCTAACAAACAAATGAAAAGACAGAATAGTAGAGAGACCAGCCTTAAGAAAAAAAAAAGGGGAAAAAAAGCGAGATGGTGAAGGGTTCTGTCAGTGTGTGGAAGCCTGTAGACACATGAAATGCGAAGTAACTACTATGCACATCATAATAAGACGGTGATACAGAAAAAAGACAAATTCAAGAACCAAAAAAAAAAAAGGAAGATCGCCACTTTTCACTGAATTGCTATGATTTAGTTCCAGTAAGTCCTCGGGCAATGTTTGTTTTTCCTTTTGTGGGGGGTAACAGCAATTCATGGAAATTCATATCTGAGGTTAAGCAGAAGAAGTCTCTGCAATGGCTTCTGATATAGCATAGACCTCCCTGAAGATAACCCTTGCAAAAAAAGCAGTCCCATAGAAGCTCTTAAATACAGTTTAAAGTTCTCCCTGATTAAAATATGAGATAGAATCTAATTAACGCTAGGTTGAATGGACCAACTTAGAAAATAAACTTCTTCAACTGGCTGAATGGTCAAGTTCTAATGGAAAGGATATAATTGATGCACATCAAAAACCGAAGAATAAGTGCATAATCAATCAGAAATTTCAATAAGATCAGCAATATAGTCAGAGAACTCAAGAAATAACTGAAAGCTTTTCAGACTTACAGCCCACCTGACAGTGACATGAAATACGAGGACCAACTTGCCCAGTTTCATCAGAAGAAACAACCTTATCACCCCGTTCCTGTGTCTCCCACCATTCTTTATCTGAAGTTTTAATGCCAGGCATCACCAGAATGTCTGAGGACAACTCATGCTGATCATCCAATGAATCAAGGTCATCCACAAAGCCTTTCAGGGGCATAGCTGATATTAAAGGTTCAGTTTTGGGCTTCCGGAAAGAGAAATGACTTCTTCCCCAGCTTGGCTGATCATGGAAATCACGGCTTCGATCCAATAAGTTTAATTTTGAATCCCCATTGGAAGTACCCAGCCCATCAGCCTCTTGAGGCATTAACAGAGGAACATCTTGGTAAGATGATCGAGAAGAAAATGAATCTTGTCTTTTGATGTCTTTATGATTGTTTCCTACATGGGTTTGGACCTCCATCTCTCTGCTTCCACTCTTGTAATGTGGAATAACCATGTGTTGCTGAGGCATGAGCAATGGAATTGCTTGCTCATTTGGAGCTTTATTTCTCTGAAAGAATAAGTGATGATTAAAACTACAAGAGCATCAAACGTGAAACAGGAGAACTGTAACAATAATTACAAAAAACAAACCTTTGCATAGTTCCAGCGCTGAACAAAGTGTCTGGCAATGTCACGACAGGGTGGTCCCCAAAGGGCACAATGAACATCATGCCATGGCATGCGCGGATACTTCTGACGATCCAGCTCATCCTTCATTGTATCTTCCCACGAATTAGGTTCAGATTCTCTAAACATTGAAATTAAAAACCATTAACCAACTTGCAACGAAATAATGCAGACTTTTTCAAACAAAGTACTTTCCACAAAAACTACAAATGCTAGCTACTGGCTGTTTGCAAGGGCAGAGACTGTGTTCACCATCACTCTAGTACACAAAAAACTGATACAACTTATCTGATAAGGAGTCACGCAGAACAGAGGCAAACACATTCACATAAAAAAATTTATCATACTTATATCATTTTGATGCAAGTGTAGAAATAGTAATATACTCCATTGGAATTTCATCATCTCACGTCGTGTTTGGTAGTGTAATTACTGTTTAAAATTGAATGTATTCAAAGGGTTTGCATTGATTGCGTTAGATAATAAATACTCACCATCTAAGAACTGAACTCAAAATGGATCTTAATTCTCACTTGGTGAAAGTAGTTTTCAATTTTATCAACTAAAATGTTTAAGTAGTCTTCAATTTTATCAACTAAAATGTTTACCTCTAATTTTTTATACATAAATCAGTACTTTAATATTTCAGCCCCAAAAACGCAGCGATAAAATTTTCCGTACTTCAGTTTCAGTTTTATCAAACAGCCCATTGATTTCAAATCATTTGTCTGAGGAACTTCAAGAATACAAAACTACAGTCTATCAAGTATCAACCAACCAAATTGAGACACATAATTGAAGTGATAACAAAGTTGAAGTGTGATACCATATCCTATTGGCTCCCAATATAAAGACTAGTGCATACCTTGGGTTATAATAGTCCTTCCCCGGCCATACCATAGGAGGGTAATCACCCACCTTGTGTTCGAATGAGTCATAACGGCCAAAACACAGATCCAATCCACCAATAAAGCAAATCTGGTAATCCACAATGACGAGTTTTTCATGATGGGACCTATTGGTAACAAAAAATGATTATCAGAAGCTGCAAATTCTAGTGCAACTGAAACTAATAAAAATTCCAAATTACAACATCAGAAAGAACATCTGGAGGGTTCCCTTATAAACTGCATACCATAGATAGACACCACTAGAGAAATGATCAGGATAACGCAGTACCCTGACATTCTCATGAATGCCAAGAAGCTTTTTCTTACTATAAACGCTGTTGATTTTCAGAGCAAGAGCGAGCTCTTTGTATAGAAGAATGTAAATCTGCAACCATAAGTGGATTATATCAACATACATACAAACAAGTGGATATGATGTAGGTTTCACTAACAAATGACAACAATCAATGCCAGTAAAATAGATTCACCTTGGAAGAAATTAGATTAATTAATAAAAAAATGGTGGAAGTGAAGCTAGAGGAAAACAAATTTTAACAAAAACTTACCCTGCGAATGGAGAGGAGGTTTCCATGTTTCTCACCGCGGTGCTCAAGTTTCAATAAGCAACCTTACCGCTATGCCAGGGCCGAACTCATTTTAATAATAAATAAATTGAGATGAAAAAAGATGGGCATCAATCATAAATGGCTATCATGTTGAGGTGTTTAACATCCAATATTCCAATGTGACATTTGCATGAGCATGTAATACCTTACAAATGCATAGATTGTAACGACCCAAGTGGACCACGGGCCCAATAACTTAAATAAAGAGTCTAATAATGTGATCCAAAAGCACACAAATTATTAGTAGTAACCCACAAGTTTCATTATATATTAGAATTATTTTCTATCTCCCACCGATGTGGGATGAGATGTCACAATATCCCCCACAACCCACTCAAATACGTGACGCTCTCGTTGTGTAGCCCAAATTCTGTTAAACGAATAGTATTAGGCTAAATGAAGGCGTTAACCCCAATAAGGCACGCAACGATTTATTCATAGAATAACGAGATCACATAATAAGATATGGTGTGCCCAACCACACTGGATAATAATAATAATAATAAAACTAATATAATCATAATAAAGCTAACAACCCCCCAAGCTGGTGCATATATATCTAACATGCCCAGCTTATTACATATGTATCAAACCCAAGTACCTGGAACAGACTTAGTAAAGATATTCGCCAACTGCTCTCCAGTATAAACCGCATCGAACACGATCACACCATTTTGATACCCATGCCGAATAAAATGGCAGTCCACCTCGATATGTTTAGTACGCTCGTGGAACACCGAATTCGTGGTAATATACACTGCAGATTTATTATCACACCAAAGCTTCGTTGGGCCATTGTAGGGATCACCCAACTCACTAAGCAATTGACGAAGTCACAAAATCTCAGATGTGGCCAAGGCCATGGCTCGGTATTCTGCTTCTGCACTTGAGCTCGAAACCACGTCCTGCTGCTTACTCTTTCAAGAGATAAGATTGCCACCGATAAATATAGAGAATCCAAACGTGGACCGCCGATCAATGGGGCATCCCACCCAGTTAGCATCAGAATACCCTTCCATCATAGAGTAGCCGTGATCACTAAAGTGCGACCCCTTACCGGGATTACTGTGGATATAGCGTAAAATTCTAACCATGGCATTCCAATGTGAAACCCGAAGTGCAGCCATGAATTGGCTCACCACACTCACAAGAAAGGCTATGTCTGGTCTTGTCATTGTTGTCAAATAATTCAACTTTTCAACCATTTTCCTATATATGTCGGGATGAGGAAAAACATCACCTTCATCAAGGAGAAGTTTAACACTCGGGTCCATAGATGACTCAACCCCCTTTGCGTGCAAAAGCCTTGCATCAGCAAGAATATCCAACACATACTTCCTCTGAGAGATAAAGATACCCTTCTTACCTCGTACCACCTCGACTCTAAGAAAGTATTTCAATTCTCTCAAGTCTTTAGTTTAGAACTGAGATTTTAAAAATTGCTTCAACGCAGAAATGCCCACGTCATCATCACATGTGATAATAATATCATCAACGTAAACAATCAATAGAATACAACCAGCAGATGAGCGTCTATAGAACACCGTATGATCTTTGTCGGACTGTAGAAGACCAAACTGGTGCATAACTATACTAAAGCGACCAAACCACGCACGTGTAGACTGCTTCAAGCCATAAAGAGATCGATGAAGATGACAGACTAGCTGCGACCCCCCCCCCCCCTGAGCAACAAAACCGGAAGGTTGTTCCATATAAACTTCCTCTTGCAAATCGCCATGAAGAAAAGTATTTTTCACGTCAAGCTGGTATAGAGGCCAATGGCAAGTGGCAGCCAGAGACATAAACAGGCGAACATATGCCATCTTGGCGACAGGAGAGAAGGTCTCAAAATAGTCAACCCCATACGTCTGAACATACCCTTTGGCAACAAGACGGGCCTTCAAGCGGGCAAAAGAACCATCTGGATTGACCTTGACCGTAAAGGCCCATTTACAACCAAGAGTATGCTTGCCTTCCGGAAGAGAAATGAGCGATCAGGTAGAAGAGGATTCAAGAGCGTGCATTTCCTCCAACATAGCACCCCGCCAGCCAGGATCAGCTAAGGCCTCGGGAATAGTACGAGGAATAGTGGCCTGATCAAGAGTGGCGATACAAGTCTGTATAGAGACTGAGAGGCCCTTGTAAGAGGTAGTATAGAGAGGATGATTCCTACAAGTGCGATAAGATTTTCGAGTAGCAATAGAAGTATCACGAGCAGGGGAAGGAACACTTACCGTGGGAAGAGGATCTGCAGACGAGGAGATTGGCTCAGTATAGGAAAGTTCCAAGGAAGCTGAAGGAGTGGAAGGAGAAGGTGGAGAGGACCCCTCAGTAGGAGGAACACCTGCAGAAGAGGACAAAGGCAAGCAAGACACTAAAAAATCAAGATGTTTAAGATCAGACCGCCTACTCCCCGACACAACCAAATATGATGTAGAAAAGAAAGAAGTAAACTCCACAAAGGCAACATCCCGGGACACAAAGAACTTGTGGAGAGATGGACAAAAACAGCGATATCCCTTCTGAGTCTTCGAATAACCAAGAAAGATGCATTTGACAGCCCGAGCATCCAACTTCGTTCGTTGAGGATAAGTGTCACGAACATAACAAAGGCAGCCAAAAATTCTCAAGAGTAAAGAAAAAAAGCTCGTTGCAGGAGAGAGAACCGCCATTGAAATTTTGCCACCAAGGACCTAAGATGGGAGACAGTTAATTAAGTAGCAAGTAGTTAACACGGCATGTCCCCAGAATTGCTTAGGCACGTGCATGTGAAACAAGAGAGCACGAGCAGTCTCCATAATATGGCGGTTCTTGCACTCAGCGACACCATTCTGATGTGGGGTAGCTGTGCAAGAAGTCTGATGAACAATACCATTAGTAGATGGAAAAGCCTTCAGCTGGGTGGAGAGATACTTACCACTGTTATCACTACGCAAACATTTAACCTAAGCCTGAAACTGGATTTTTACTTCCATACAAAATGAGAAAAAAATGTATGCTACTTTAAATTTATGTCGCATAAGATATAAAAGTCACGAGAATAATCATCCACAAATATAACATAATAACGAAAACCAAAAACAAACTCCACTGGACACGGCCCCCAAACATTTGAATGAACCAAAGAAAAAGGAGCCGAAGCTCGTTTATTGACCCGAAATAATAAAGGCACACGCAAGTGTTTTGCCAATCGACACGACTCACACTCAATATGAGAAATAGAGCGAAAACTAGGACACAGGCTATGTAAACTGGATATAGATGTATGCCCCATACGGCAATGAGTCTCAAAACTAGGAGAGAGAACTACTGAGCAGGCCGTAGCAGCCTCCTCCTCCACCAAGTAAAGCCCACAAGAGACTCGACCTCTACTGATAATCTTCCTCGTCGTAAGATCTTGAAAAACACAGCCATCAGGATAAAAAATACACAGCTGTTGAGATCATTAGTGAGCTGACTGACTGATAATAAGTTAAATGGAGTTCCATGACTATGTAAGACATTAGGTAGGGTTAAGGAGGGTGTGGGAGTAGTGACTCTACGTCCATTAACCGGTAAGGAAGATTTATTAGCCACAAGAATACCACGATGGCTAGGAGTCACCTGATAATCAAATAATATACATGCCGAACCAGCCATATGATAGGAGGCACCTAAATCAATCACCCAGGCAGATGGAGTAGTCGCCAGACATGCACTAGGAATACCTGCGAAGGTAGCGGCAGTAGGAGCGAGAGGACTAGGGCTAGTAACTTGAGACTGAACATACTGCTCATATTCAGCTGGGGTCAATCTCTACGAGTTGCTTCTGAGAAGAGGAAGACAAGCCTACCTGGGGGTACGCGGCAGTAGCATTAGCTACGGGGGACGGTCTTCCATGTAGTTTATAACATTGACTGTGAATATGGCCCTAGATCCCACAATAGTGGCAAGAACGAGTCTCACGAGCCCCTCCACCGGTTCGACCTCCATCACAGCCCCTACCACAACCACGGCCATGAGTTCCATTGCCTCTTCGAGAAGCAACAAGGGCAGACTGATCAGGAGTATCATAGGGAGGAAGGCTGAGTGTCGTCACAGCGCATCGAACGACTCACCCGACGAAAAATCTCAGATAATGTTGGAATATCTGTCCCAGCAAGAATCTGGGAACGAGCCGTGTCATATTCAGGATCCAAACTGGCTAAGAAGCACACGATGAGAATTTACATCCGATGTTCTTGAAACTTACTGATAGAATTGGTGGATGGAATAAGTCGATCAAACTCGTTGGCAAGTACTTTAAATCTCATAAAGTGCTCATGAAGAGGACGGCAAGCCTGTTGCGAGCGGAAGAAGCCTCGCATCACATCGTAAAGGTGCGATAAATCATTTGTGGAGGCATAAATATCTTCTAGAGCCCCCCAGATTTCTTTTACCGTATCGACACTGGCAACCAAAATCTTAACACTCTAGTCCATGAAATTCATAATCTGACTAAAGAGACGAGTATCGTTTTGTATCCAAGTACGATAAATAGGAGAACTAGGATCAGGGGCATCGCCAAATAAGTGGGAATTCAATTCCATGCCTTGCAAGGATTTCAACATATTCTTTCGCCACAAGGGATAAGCAGAAGCACCGTCAAGCTTCTCATTGACAAGCCGAGTAGAAGAAGAAAACACCTCAGTTCTCATTGGTCGCTTGGTATTCGTCAAAGACTAAGCAGTCCCAGAAGTCCGAGTAGCAGACCTATCGGCCTCCGATGACATTCTTGTTCAAATACCAGAAAACCCACAACCAGACAACCCTCACTGCATAAACAAAAATTGGACAACACAGAACTTGGCGGTGAATGAAAAGAAGACCATTGCACGAATGAATGAAGGGACGCAGTGAGGGAAACAAAAAAACAGAACTGCTGAGACCTTTGCGATTGTTCCTGTGACTTTTTCGGCAACTCGGTTAGGTTTCCAGTTACTGTTTAAATGGTTAGAGATTGTTTTTGGAACACGATCGGTGACTGTGGCAACTGTTTATTGGGTTTTTGGTGGATTTCGACGACTTGTTGGGTGGCAGCAGCTGGTTTCGGCGACATCAGTGGTTGTCGGCGACTATAGTGGACTGGTTTAAAGGCGTCGGTGCTAGAGGTGGTGGCTTTGGTGGGTTTCGGCGCCAGGAATGGTGCGACGAGAGGCTGTGAACCTCGCTGAGAGGTCAACGAGAGGTGGCGAGGCTTGCTGTTGGCGTTAAAGGTGGTGGTTTTGGTGGGTTTTGGCGCCAAGAGTGGTGCGACGAGAGGCTGTGAGCCTCGCTGAGAGGTCGACGAGAGGCGGCGAGGCTCGCTGAGTGGACGACAAGGGATGGCGAGCCTTGCTGGAGTGTCTGGCTAGGGTTTCAAGGGTACTGTAGTAATGTGGTTGGGGTTTCAAAAGCTGTTGGTGGGTCTGGATAGGGTTTCAGAGGTGCGATGGTGGCTGTGGGTGGTTGTCAGGGTTTCAACGGTGGCGGCGGTGGCTAGGATTAGGGTTAGGATTAGGCTCTGATATCATGTTAAACGAATAATATTAAACTAAATGAACGCGTTAACCCCAATAGGGCACGCAACGGCTTATTTATAGAATAACGAGTCCACACAATAAGATATGGTGTGCCCGTCCACACCGAATAATAATAATAATAATAATAATAATAATAATAATAATAATAATAATAAAGCTAATATAATCATAATAAAGCTAACAAATTCTTCCTCTGGTTGGGGTGTAGATAGCAAACAGAGAGCATTCCATTAGCGTGCACAAAGTATAGAACCTCGGGGCCTCTAGCCCTCTCCGGAGCCTTTACTCCTCTATCCACACCGTCACAGAACCTATATAGGAACCAAGATTGACTCTGATACCATTTGTACAACCCAAGTGAATCACTGGTGCAATAACTTGAACAAAAAGTCTAACAACACGGCCCAAAAGCTTTAGCCCAAGTTATTAATAGTAGCCCACAAATTTCATTATATATCAGACTTATTTTCTATCTCCCACCAGCACTAGCCCATACTTTAGCAATCAATAGAAAATAAAGTACGTTTCGAATCGAACCAGTCCCTGAACCTAACTCCTTTGAAAAGGGCCAACCTAACAGTTTAATCTTCTTGAGCCCGAGATTTGAATAGACTATGCCTAATATCAGTTTAATATTATTCATTTTGAAAATTTCAATTTTCCCAACCCAAAGTCAAATAAATCAAAGGTTTTAACCAAATACCAAGAAATAAGTACATGGAAATTTTCTGGTGTTCTTTTTACACAAGACAAAAGACATAATTTATATATATATATATCTACTAAATTAATATGGGAAATTGTGCCAAAATTTGGCAATCAAGTGTGTGCATATATATATATATATTATCTCTCACCAAACCACTTTGAAATGTGTGCCAAATTAAAATAAAATGCAAATGAATTTAAGTGTGTAGAAATATATACATATATATATATACACACACACACACAAAATCGTCTCATCAAGTTGCATTGATTCATGTGTCAAACCGACTCAAGTTAGCTAAACCCAATCAAAGTTGGATTTAACCACTTTGGGCCCCACAATTTATACTTTTGGTGTGGGTAATCATGAGAATCTAGTGTATTGTCACATTTCACCTATATATCATAATTTCATTTTGGGAAAAAATATCTCAAATTATTGTGTATGTATTTTGCCCTCACATATCATCTTTTGAGTCAAGACACCCGTATTATATATATATATATATATATATATATCCCTCATGAGAATACATAGAAAAGTGACTATTCTATACATTAAATTAATTTTTGGGCATCTTTTTTAAGCAATGTAGTACAAATTATACCTCATGAACTATTAAAATACCAATAAATATACAAAACAAAAAAAAATCAGATATTTGGGAGCTCAAACACCACATGGCCAGCCACCACCTCCCCATCACACACAATGTCATTGTATAGTCCAATCAATGTAAGAATGCATGCAATTTGATAGGCTCTTGGCACCACCCATATGACACCATCATCAGCGCTCTTCCACCACTTTTTTCTCTATAAAACCTCTGCCCCTCCTCAGCCCTCTTGATAAAAAATCTAGTGCTAAGTATAGAGAGAGAGAAAGTGTGAGAGAAGAAGAAGAAGAAGAAGGAGGAAGATATCATTTTTCTCTTTAAAGCTAAGTCCTCCTTCAAGTGTCAAGACCAAATCTAATCCAAGTAAGTACTTCTTAAATCCAAATCTATCTCTATTCAAAAACATCTTATCTCATCTCCATTATTTAAGAACATGATTCAAGAACACAAAAGGAACAACCTTGAACCAAACTAAAATGAGCTAGGACCAAGCTAAACCTTCAAGTTCAATCTTCAGGATTTTTGCAACAGTAACGTCTGACTTTAAATATTTTTAATAAATTCTATAGAAATGATATCGAGGTGATTTTTGTGTCCAGAGTTAGATTTTGATCTTTGATTTCATACAAAATTTATTTGAAGAAATTTTACCAAGTGGATTTTGCGAAATTAAATTTTTTCCAAAATCATGCAGATTCTGTCATATTTTGTTGCAGAGGCTAAAATCCTATTTCAGAGGCTTGTACTGAAAATGGTTCCTTCATGAAAGTTACTCCTAACACATTTTTCTAGTTGCATGCCAAATTTGAAAAGTTGTTAACACTGTTTGATATGTCAAACTTATTTTTAAAGTTCGTGGTCAAAATCTATCTCTCTGGACAGATTTGACCCACTTTCTTGTGAAAGCCAAAACACCTATTTCTATTGAGTATATGAAAAAGTGTTCTACATGAAAACTTTAGAGGATTTTTTTATCTAGCTTCTATCCAAGATTCAGAACAAATAAAGTTGATCAGATACCCTAAATGAGTTTTCTTCTAATTGAAAGAAAATCTGAAAACAGTTTTGAAGCTGAAAACTGTACTGCACTGTCATATTTTGTTACAAAGCCTATAACCCTATTTTTGAGATGTCTCATGAAAATCTTCATGAAAGATGTTCCAAACCATAGTTTTAAAAAGTGGCGTTACCGTTACGTAACGGCGGTGGCCTCCGTTACCTGTTACGGCCGATTTTTTGGTGTGAAAGAATCGTTACACCTTCCGTAACGGCCGAAACGGACCGAAACAACACTGTTACGGCCGTTACAGCACCATTACAGCTTGTGAAACAGGATTTTAAATTGGGAATAATTACACTTACCTTCCCTGAGGTTTAAGCTTATTACAGAAATCTCTCATGTGGTCTCTAAAATTACACTAGCCTCCCCTGATATTTAATTTTCACATCAATTACACCTCAACTGTTAAAATTTCTATTGAAATTTAACGAAAATCACTCCTCCCGCCCCAAAACCACCATTTCCACCCCAAAACCACTATTCCCACTCCAAATTTCAACGAAATGGTGGTTTTGAGAATGGTGGTTTTGGAGGGGGGAAGGTGGTTTGAATGGTGGTTTGGGGTGGGAAGGGTAGTTTTAGGATGGGAGGGGCGGTTTCCATTAAATTTCAACGGAAATATTAACAGTTGGGGTGGAATTGATGTTAAAATTAAATCTCATGAGGGATTAGAGTAATTTCAGAGACCACTTGGGAGATCCATGTAATAAGCTTAAACCACAGGGGAGGTAAGTGTAATTATCCCTTTAAATTGTGAATTTTCTGATTTTATTTTTTCATCAACAGATCTCACGTTTTCAATTATTTTCAACTTTAAATTATTCATAGTAGTCTGACAAGACAAATACTACTTGAGCGTTGTGAGATTTGCCTCAAATCTCTTCAATTTCACAACAATCGGCTAATTTTGCTATTCGTTGTTAACTTTCGATTCTTCAATATGTTCATTCTTCTTTCAGTTTTGATGAATTCTTTAATATTCATATTTGCTGAAAGCTAAATAACCTGTTTGATTCAAGATTCATATTTCTTGAAGATTCTACTGTTTATGAATTCGAATTTTTATAATGCTCAGTAGTAGACAGAAAATATGACGTTCAAGTATTTTATTTTTAAGAAAATTGTTCAAGATTCATACTTGTTTACAACCCCTCTCCAAAAAAATTAGATCTATACAAATTAAATTTCAAACAACAATATAAATTTTGGAATAGTGAATTCAAAATTAAAATTTAATTAACAAATCAAATATTGTGCCTTAATATATACAATACTTTATAGTTATTAAAAATTTTATAACATTTTAGTTGTGTATTATGTATTTATAATACATAAATTCATTAATTACTACAAAAAAGTAATTAAACTGTTAATCTTAACTAGATTATATAGTAAAAAAAATTAAGACATATATTGAATAATGTCTAGAAAGTATACAAAATTCATCAAATAATATTTCAAATTTTAATAAATATATTTATGGAATAAAAAGATGTAAATCAATTATTTTTTATTGAGTTGTGCAAAAAATAAAAAAATTCACGGCTCCGGGTACCGCTTCCATTATGCTACGGTCGTTACGCTCCGAAACCGCATCACTATTGTTACCCTTACGCCGACCGCTACCGCTATTTAAAATTATGTTCCAAACATAATATTCTATGTCTCTACCAAATTTGATAAATTATGAACATTGTTTAATAGATCAAAATGATTTGTGAAGTTATTGGACAGAATCACTCTCTGTTGACAGATTCAACACATTTTTTTGTGGAGGTCAAAACACATTTTTGTGATGGTCAAAATGAAAAGTGTTCTTCATGAAAAAGTTGGGGGACATCTTTAACTATTTTTTGTCCAAAAATCAGAGCATCTGGAGTTATTTTAATATTTTAAACGTAATTATTCATGAGTGTCACAGAATCTGGACAGTGACTTTTAAATGAGAAATGAAATTTGAGCCTAAGTCCTAATTCCCTAGACTTAACACAAAAGACCTTTTGACTAAAATGTTGGTAAGACATTGTAAATGATGAGTTTCGTTTAACTATAGAATCATTCGAAAACCCGAACCCTTTTCTTGCCTTTTAATGTTAGGAGTTAGTATCCTACGTTAATGGATTATATTTGGTTGTTTGCTAGACACCGGGGTTTTCCCCGCCAGAGGTAAGAGTCTTTGGCTCATGTGCAAGGAAGCGGACATTTGTACGCTTAGATAATGTGAGAGTGCTTAGTTATTATTTTGAACAAATGAATTATGAATTGTTGCTCTAAAATGCTTTCAATAACAATATTTTAAATCATGAGAATTTTGATGAATGATAGCATGAACATTTTTATTCAAATGCCATGAAGTTTCAAATGTGCTATCTATATCTTTTGAAGAAGCATATGTGTGTGAAAGATAAATTTTAACAATGATATATGTTATTCTACAGTGTCAAGTTACGAGGGTTTCTGGCCATTTATATCTCGTTATGGGGACGTTATCCAACTATAGGTTTTATATTTTCCCCTAAAAGGAAGGTTTCCTGTTGAGCGGGGGTTTTAGCCTTAAAGGAAATTTGGGTCGAATCCCGGGTTAAGCACACACCACTCATTCTTGGTGGAGAGTAGCCCTCATTCCATCACGTTGCCATCCGTGCATTGAGAATTAAGGTTACAGTATCGTCGGAACTCCCGGTTGTGAGGTTGACGACTATTTGGATACTGTTGAGTTTGGGTTTGTGAATGAGAAGTGTATATTTTGAATTGTGGTTGTTACGCCAGAAATTATATTTTTGTAAAATAAGGAAGTTGTTTATGACTCATGAGATTCTTTTATGATGAACTGATTTCAAAGATGTTTTCAGTGTTCTTAACCTGAGTGTTTGTTTTCATTTTGTTCATAATAATACTAAGTGCACTCTCTTGTAACCATTGTGGTTGCAGATAGCAGGATTAGCTAAAGGTTGGTCCACCACAGTCGTCGTTTTGTAGGCTTGAGCTCGGATCTAGAAGTTATTTATGCTTTTCTCTTTTTAAATTAGTTTTGTATCTATGAAACACTACGTGTTGGGAAACTCTGAAGTTTTTTATCTAAAGTTAATGCATGTTTTGGGGATGGAGGATCCCTAGAATCTATGTTTATCCTCTATCTGTGAAAAGTAATTGGTTGTTCAAACCAAAGTTGTGTGAATGTTTTTATTTTGGCAATTGTAAGCCTTGTTGTTTCTTTTAGGCCACTTCGTTGTGGCAAGGTCATATCCCACTGCACAGGTAGAGTACCTCGTGGAAGCGGGGTGTGACATAGATAATGTGGGATTGGGATGCTTTCTTGCATACAACACGAGGCAAAAACATTAGCACTTAATAGTAATGATAAGAAAAACTCGAAATATAAGTTAATGCCATATCTAGCGCGTAAGGCTCTAGCTCACAGCAGGCCATGGGAGAGGTAGTTGGGGGCAGCCTTAACCCCATTTTTGTGTGGAAAGGCTTTTTTCCTTGCCTTGGACCGCCTCTATGCTGGGGGTGGATAGCACTTGTTGCAAGCAAGAGTCTTATGCACTGTCTACGACCTCAAAACTCGATAAGTCATAACTACAGAGTTGGAAATTTATAAGAGTGTTCATACTAAATACTGTTGCTACATGAATAGATAACACAATACTATGGTCAGCAAAAGACCATGCAAGACAAAATGATTAATCACTTTTGGGCTTCACAAGGGTTATGAAATGCACTTTTCCTGGTGCAATTCCTTCCATTTCCCAGCTTCAGCCTGGTGGAATTACTATGACTGGATGGAGAACAGGTAAAGACAGTAAATATGGATTGAGCCTGGTGGAATCTTTTTGACTCGATGCAGGGTAGAAAACTTCTTCACAACAAGGCAACAGCCCATTTTATTTATTACAGAAATCATCCTCGATGATTGTTCATTGATCAAGAACCGTTCCAGAGATTTCTCTTTCAATAAGGTTTCATGCATTTATATTCTGATGACACAAGGGCCTCACTTGTAAAAACCTTCCAACTGGGATTTCATAGGATGTAGCAAGTTCTTCTTTGGTTGACTGACTCTGGTGTGTACACCACATACAACAAATCCTCCAAGAGGGAGTAGTCCCAAGCTGAGCCTCTTAAGCCTCAAAATCAGGACAATAGTTACATCACCGGACAAAAACAAACCAATTTACACTGACACTTTGTGCACATACCTACCAACTATACAAAAAACAAAAACAAAAAATCAAAAAACACCACAGAGTTCCCCTTCCCAACTCCTAAACTTGATATGCCTATGCAAAGTGGATGCATGATGCCACTCCTCCATCGCAGCTGGGATTGTTGCTAATTCAGATAATTTTCTGCCTGCTCCTACGCTATGCCAAAGTTCCAGTTTTTAGGTAAGAGTGGAAGCCCCCTGAATTTGAACTTCCACTCGGAAAACCAGGTTTGGGGTTGGGAGGTGGGGGTTTCGTGGTAAAGTGTTTGGGGTTGGGGTGGGGGGGGCATAGGGAGGGACACCATGAATCCATGTACCCCTAACAAAAATTGCAGAACTCACAACCTTGGGCACACATCAGTTTCTTCTTCAGTCTCTTATCTGGATGGAGGCCTAAGCAGCACGATAATTTCCACAAAGGAGACATGTCTGCACATCAACACATTTCTTGGACGCAGCAAGACACATTACTACACTTGGATGTATCATAAATTTGAAAATAAATTTCAAATTTTCAAAATCTTGGATATCGCTTCTCAGACATGGCCAAAATTTTGGAAACGGGATGAACACATTAACTACTGTCCAACCCTTTTAAAAATAAATGCATAAAAAAAAAAATTGACATTGTACATCCCAGCATTGCAATTCCAGCATCCAATGAAAACTATCAATTATTTTTTTCCTTTAATAAGGAACCACAGAACAGTATTCAACTAAATATACTGTTTTTCATATGTAAGCTTAATGGTGCTACATTACTATTGGGTTTTCACCCATTACCATGTAGATGGTGATAATAACAAGATTAATACGACTGCAAAAGTAGATGATCCAGATGAATATCACATCATAATAATCTCAAGGTGAAAAATTGGGTGGATGGCATTGGCTAAAAAAGGGGGAGAGAGAGCAGAGCCTTGGGGTAATAATAATCTCAAACTTCAAAAAGAAAAAGAAAATGATTCCAAACCAATCATCGCACAATGTAAGGCTTGCAGCTTATTTTGTAAGAGAAAAATTAATGAGAAGCACATCCCCAACAGTACTAAATCAATGCAAATGAACCAATGCAGTATCAAGGAAAAAATTGCAGGAACTTAGGTAGTACCTGAACACCTTTCTTGGCTTTTGCTTCCAGTAGGGCATCAAGCCGAGAGGATGCATGATCGTGAAAAGGACGTCGGAGATAGAGTTCTGGGCACAGCCACCAGCCACAAATAAATATCTGCATTCAACTTTTAATCATCCAACAAGTGCTATATAGTCTACATTTAAATTATATAGTGTACTAGAGTTTATTTAAGACGATGCGAAAGCAGCAAGAAATAGACCTCCGACTTTGCTTCCTCAATAGCCAAAGCAATAGCCTTGAATGCTGCTTGACCATCTACAAACCACTGAGCCTGACTACCATCTTCAGTCAAGCCCCGTGGAGGAGCAAAAGAACCAAAACGATGGGGATGACACCAGCCCTCAGGAGGCCGAAGACCAGCATCATTTATTGCAGCAACCCAATCTTTAACTTTAGCATTGCCCTTAGTTCTCAACTGTATGCTCCGGTTTCCACAAGATACCTATTGTATTTACCCATTATTGTTAGAAAATGAACTTTCGCAGGACAAGTCAACCATATATTTATAATTTCCGAACAACTGTAAGATCACAAATGAAGAGGCAAAGGTGAGAGCAAAAATTAACTCCATGGTTAACAAATTTACAGCCACCAGTGCTGGCCACTTCTTTCTACATTGGTAAATCAGAAAGCAAGGCTCAGGTGGGGGCAATGAGAACTCCAGCAATGGTTCTTGTTCTCAGTCTTGAAATGTTCCAGATAGAGCACAATAATAAGAGTTTTAGCTGATATCATTTCGGAAATCATTGAACTAAATCAAGAAAGAAACCACTAGTATGATCCAGAATTAGGAGTCAAAGTCGTAACTTAATTTTTTTTGGTTTAGAGCCCAGCCATATCCCTCTACAAAGGATTCCGCAATCCAAGTATAACAAACAGAATTATTACATGAATATAAGTGTGCTGTCGTCCCAGTGCTCATTTATGAATATCCAATATATTTTGTGCAACATATTCAAGTCCATTAAAATCTCATTCATGTGTATGTTCCAACCTCTATCTTCTACAAATGAATATCCCTTTGATTCAAGCAGAAAGCAGATAACTAATGCATATGCTTCGTAACCAATTGCTCAACTGAAAAACAAACAAATCCTTTAAGTATAACAAACAAAACCTGCACACTGAGTTCTCCCTACACACACAAAAGAAAGAAAAAGAAAGAAAAAGAAAGATGTTGCTTACTTTAAGTGAATGACGTAAAGGGTTACGATCCTTTATTTCTTTTGCTAATGACACTCGGCCCTCTCCATTCCCATCTGAGGCTGGCAGTACATCAAAAACTATTATATCTAAAGGTTTGGTATCAAAGGGATCTTTCAGCAGAGCCAGGAATCCAGGTTTCAGTACAGCCCACACCTGCAAAAAAGGGTCCGTCTATAATTTAAAACATGAGGTTTAGTTAGAACTCAATAATAAGAATAATGCTCTATAAAGGATGACTAAGTCCAATATCAGGACTTCAAAAACAAAAGAAAAGGCAACTAAAGGAACATTTCAGGGTTGTTACTCATGAAGCAATAAAATAGTAGATGAAAAAGATGATTTTTCATCAATAAATGAATATACATATATTGAAAAAATGAGATATATCAAGACTGGTGATACAGTCCATCTAGAATAAAAGGGAGTATTTTGAAGCTGCCAACTGTGAACTTACTGATACAAATTCACGAAAAAAGCACAGATAAACTACAGGCAGGTCCAAACCCTCCTTATTAATATTTGAGCCATATATCAGTAAGGGAAAAAGTAACCTCACAAACAGCCTTCTAGTTCAATTCTATTTAAAAAAAGGAAAAAAAAAAACTAAGAAACTGAAGGACCAAAGCATGCCATATCAATATTAATTTCTGATGTCTCTCTCTTTAATTTGATTTTGAGATAAACCTCAAATATACAAGTTGATAGGCAGCATTCTATACTGACGTTGCCTACTAGAGATTAGAAAAGAAATTTAAAAGATGTTAACAGTGATTTTTTTTCACTGGGCAAGATATTAAGGCAAAGAAAGAGCAGCAGAGTGGCAAGGTAAAACCACACAATTTCTGAATTGTCTGGCCATATTGTCCCATCAATGTACTGCCAGAGATGCAATTGTGGCTTAATTTGCACCTACCCGTTTTCATTAACCAGGGTAAGAACTTCACTATTCTACCATCATGAATATACCATCTACTAAATCCATTTATCCAAAATCAAAATTACACGATTGATTTTTGGCACTGACACTTGACTGGTACATATTGATAGGTGCCTAAATGGGCATCTTTAAGACCCTTAAACACACATTTGTTAGCCCCATTACCTATGTTACTTATGCATTTTGTAGTCTTTTTAGTGATTTTACGACCTTGGGACATTTGAAGATGATAATAAAGCAAAAATTGGACCTTTTGCCCTCAACTGTCCAGACGTTCCCCACTTACATTCGGATGGAAATGCCTAGCAAGGACAACAACCTACCGCCTTAAACAGTCCGGACAGCCACCAATTCCGGACACGAGGGACGGAAAGCTTTTCTTTTGGTTCGAATTTCTATCTTTGACCTCAAACAATGGTGTGGAACTTTCTTACTTCAGAAGATCTTGATTACCTTCAATTAATGAGTCTAATTATGAAGTAAAATCCATATTTGACAAGGCATTGAATGAAGGAGCAAGAAACTGCAAAAAAGGAGCTGATTTGGCTGCACGAAGAAGACTAAATGCAGCTGACAAATCTGAAATCTCAAGCTTGAGAATCTTAAGGCATTAACGATGGTTTGTCCTTTTGTGAGGGAAGGCAACTATAAAAGCGAAGGAGGCCAAAATTGGGGGTTAGATTTAGTTTTGAGTAAGTTTTCTCTGCAGAAAGTCCAGGTTCTTAGTAAGAATAAGGGAATGAAGATTTGGTCTTAGCTAAGAGAGAAGAGTTGGTTCTTGGGAGTTCTTTGGCTTTGCAGAGAGTGGGAGCTGAAGTTCTTCTATAGTGTTTCTCTCTTCACCTCTTAGCATATTCCTTCTTCTATGAGTTGCTAAGCTACTTTTTTCTTAGAGTGTAGATGAAGCTCTAATCAAATAGCTTCGATTTCTTATATTGTATTTTCGGATGTTGTTATTTGAATCTATGGTTGTATAAAATTAAGATTTTGGTTTTAATCCATGGTTTGAAAAGTTTTATTTAACTCTTATATTTATTTTCTGTGATATCAAATACATAGTTGCACAACGGCTTTCTTGTGATTGAGAATTGAGGTATGATATAAGGTGAGAAGAGTCATGCTAAGACTTCTACTAAGACTTAGCTTACTTATGATATCCTATGTGGAATTCCAGTTACAACTACTTTTTTGATTACCTTATTTGAGCTTGTAGCCTAATGGGTCAAGTTAGATTCCTATAACACTCCCTTAATCAATATATTTATCGTAATTACAAGATTAGAGTGGATTCGAAATCCTAAGCCTCCTTTCTATCTTTTAAGATCCTAAGCTTCCTTTCTATATCCTGAAACTTAGTTTATTACCTTAGTTTTTAAGCTTTACTTATTTCAAGTTTCTTCCATCAGGTGTCAAATTTGAAATCGTTTTCAGGATTACTACGGGAATTAATTAGAGCCTACTTGTCCCCCAGGTTCAACACCCTACTTATCACTATTCTGTTTGAATAGAAGTTAAGTTGGGATTCTAATTACATATTTGTTTAAACCTCTTTCGAAAGCAATCACATATTATAGTGGATTATAATTTATAAGCTCTTTTTATTCCTTTTTCCCCCTTTTTGAATTAGCACGGAGATAAATTTTCTTAATAAGAGCAACAATGTTCTATAGGTAACCATCACCACAGCCACCGCCATCGGAACAACCTCCTCTAGTCAACCAGTCCCGAGCACAGCCACCACCTCTGCTCCATAGGTAGGTACATGTTTTTTGCTGCGACACTTGCACCTGAAATCACATCACCACAACTGAAATTTTAACATTTGAATCGCTTTCCATGCACTATGATCACCCAGGCCCAAAACACTGTTATAGTACCTTGGCAACCACCATTATTTCAACGCCACTGCAATCGATAAATCTCAGATCATCACCACCAGCATCAAAATAGGCTCACATCCATTTTCACAACTTCATCCATCACCCTGTCACCTCTAATTTCCACCACCACTTTTGGCACCCACCACCACCATTTCTTTAATCCACCTTTAGAGGACTGTAACTACTCTCACCTCCACATCTAGCACAATGCTACCAAACGTTACATTGGCTCTTCTAAATGTACAAAGTACATATGTTGGACACTCGACATTTGGATACAAATATGGGATAGGTTGCAAGTGAAAGTTTTAATCTAGTTTTAGTTTTGTTACGAGTAGAAATTTTTATTGCATTTTCAGACTCAATTACGGTTTCACACACATTCATACCCCTAGAATTGGAAACATGAATCTTAATATTTAGTTGAATCTTAATATTTAGTTGATTCATTAGCTGCTCTATTTTTCTTGGATTTGAAATTAGGTTGCATTGATGCCTACTCTGTATACAAGAAATAGTGCTTTGTATGGGCTGTTGAAATGGTAGCCTCTATGTTACATGGACTAAACACTTTTTGACACGGATTTGCTGCAACACCGTGTAAACCAAAATCGTATAAATAGATATGAAATATTGCAACTAACTCCCAATAAATATAATTTTGCATTAATAAATACCTAATGAAAGTGGAGGGATGGCTAATTCATTCTAATATTAATAAATTAATGAGATTAGTAATATTCTTATGAAATTGAATCTACGGCATTAAGTTTTGGAGACTCACGTTTTACTAAACAGAATTAAAATCGCTTTCTTATCAAAATATACAAGAATATAAGGCCGCGTTTGGTTCATTGAAATGAAGCCTGGAATAGAATGGTCATTCCATCGAAAAAGTAATGGAATGTATGTTCCAAAAGGAATCGACATTCACCAATTTACATGAACGGGCATTCCAGTAGAGGAGATAAGGAAAGACCATTACATTCTTTCACCATGTTTTGTTGAGAGTTGAGACCAAAACTATAATACCCGGTGGTTAAAAAAGATAATAATAATAATAATAGGATACACACACACACACACACACACACACACACACGTATATATATTTGTAAGATCCTAGATTTATTAGGACTTGACATCTTTAAGATATCTTCTAAAAATAAGATTTTTTAAAACTATTGGGGTTGTGTAATTGGCTATATATATGTTATTACGGTGAGTATGTGGAAGCCCTAGAAAAGTTTTTGAGACAAAAAGAAAGGCAACGGTTGCTGGTGAAAGAAGAATGAGATGGCTCGGCTTTGAGAATGATAGATTGTTAGTTCTTTCGGCCATTCGAGGTAGAGAATCTTTGTTTATTCGTTCCTTTATTTCCTCTCTCCTTTCTTTTTTTTTTTTCTTCTCTTTGATTATTTCATCCATGGATTTGTAGAAGGTAAACTATATAAACAAGAAAACTAAAGAATAATAACAAGAACAAGATTTTGTGCGAAAGATAAATAAATAAATAAATAATTGAAGTTTCGAAAAAAGTTTAGTTCGGAGGCATTATGTGATAATTTGAATGATAATCTAATAATATATTCATATATAAATGTATATAGGAACTTTGGTAAGGATTTTAGTAATTTAAAAGTAAAAGAAAAAGTAATAGAAAAATAAAAGTCTTGCTTTGATTTCGATGGAGATAATAAAAGGCTTAATCGTAGGCATGTGTAATTGATTGAGAATTGAATATAAAGGTATAAATTTATAGATTATATATATGTAAGATGTATATATATATATGTGTGTGTGTGTGTGTGTGCGCGCGTGTGTGTGTTTTGCTTGTATAAGCTAGAAGAAGAAAAAAAGACAAACAAGAAAGCCAAAATAGATTTGGGTCGGTGAATGTGGGGATTAAATCAACTATAAATAAATATTCATTAGAATTTTTGGATGTTAGTGAAAGCAACAAAAAAAAAAAAAGGAACCGCAGAGGGAACAAAAAGGGGGCGCAAAAGATCTTGGCATGATATGTAGCATCGATCAATAGTAGAAATGTAGAATATATAGTTATTAATTTTGTATATAGGAATATATATATATATATACACACGTTATAAGTGTTTTAGGTGGAAGTTTAAAAAAAAAGAAAAAAAGAATACGGTATTGCTAGCAACGAGAGGAAAAAAAATATAGACGAATAAAATAAATAAAAGGGACTTCTATTTCTTTCTCTTTGTTTCTAAAAGTTATTGTTAAATTGATTATATAGGCATGGTTTCAAAAATCGTCCGTTACCGTTACGTAACGCCGTTACGTAACGGTTTCGACTGGAACCGAGTCGCGATATGGATACTATAGCGGTGGTACTGAATTTCACAGCCGTAACGGCCATTACGATTACCGTAACAATGGTTTCGGTTGTGTAACGGACCATTACAGCCGTTACGCTGTGCAGAAACAAAGCTCGAGACTGTGAGTCTGTGATGGGTCTCGATTTTTGGTTTTTGTCCATTCTTTTTCCATTTTTATGTCTATACAACTTAGAAAGATGCCAAGCAACAGATCTACTCTATTTTTGGCGATTGTTTTTTATTTTCGGAATCTTGAGTTCTCGCCTCCCGCCGACAGTGCCGACTTGCTTTGATCCTTCTCTGATTTTGCATTTTCATTAGATCCAAAAGGTATGTTAATTGATTGACGATAATTTTTTTGTATGTTTTGGAGTTTCGGCGAAATCGGCGCCGTCGGGAGTGGTTCAGTTTGGGTGCTGGGCTGATGAAGAGGAAGATGCTCATTTTAAGTTTTTTTTATTATTTTCTTTATTCGGAAATTTTGGCTGAGGAACTGGGTATGGACTATGGAGTAGTTTTTTTTTAATTATTTTTTTATTCTCATTTTATATTTTTAAATTATCTTTATTTCTTTAAAAATTAATAATAATATACAGATCTATTCATCTATTGCTTATTTTTTTAAAATTAATGTTGTATTTTTTATTATTTAAAAATATGTTTTAAGTTAATCTCAATTTGTTAATTGTTGAGATCTGGGCCATTGGTAATTCTGGTGCCCTTGGTAGTGCTAAAAAAAAATTCATTATTTTTTTATCGTTATTCTTTGAAAATTAAAATTACAATTTAAAGGCTTACAGATCTAGTGATTTATTATTTGAAAACATTCAATACTTGTTTTATATATATATATAAAATATTTTGATCTTCATCAAATATATATTATATATAGATATAAATTATGTAATATTTTTGAAAAAAAAATACTTGTTTAAGAATTAAGATCCATACAAACTAATTTTAAAATATGAAAATATGTAATATTTGAGAACTATGGGAAAAGTAGGTTTAAAATATAAATTTAAGATGCTTTTAAAAATATTTAAAATATTTGTTTAGAATCTTTACTAATTCTTTAAAATATTTAAATATTTAATATTTAAATTTAAATTTGTTGTATTAATGTTTGTACTTGTTAACAATTTAAAATATTTGAATTAGTTTATTACTTTATTTATTTATGTACAAATTAATTAGTCATTTTAAAATTTTAATTTATATTATAATTTCTGTGTACAAAACTACAAATTTAAAATATTTAATATTTGAGAACTAGGAGAAAAGTATGTTTAAAATATAAATTTAAGATACTTTCAAAAAAAATATTTGTTTAGAATTCTTACAAGTTATTCTTTAAAATATTTAAATATCTACTATTTAAATTTAAATTTGTATATTAGATGTTGTTGTATTAATTTTTGTATTTGTTAACAATTTAAAATACTTAAAGTTAATTTATTACTTTATTTATTAGTGTACAAATTAATTAGTGGTTTTAAATTTTTAATTTATAATATAATTTCTGAAGTAAAACTTGTCAATGAAACTAAACGCACTTTTTTTTTTCAGTGTTCAAAACTTAAAATTTGAAAATGCCACGACAAAAGTCTGGTGATGTCCCACCAAGTGATGATATTGATTGGAAGTTTGGTAATCAAATTCAAGGCAATAGACATCAAGTGCAATGCAAGTTTTCTGGGCATATCATCAAGGGTGAAATTACATGGTTCAAAGAACACTTGGCACACTTGGCAGGCCAAGTACATGGGTGCCCAAATGTTAGTAAAGAAGTAAGGGAAGAAATGATGAGACACTTTAAAAACAAAAAAACAGCTAAAGGAGATGCTCAAAAAATAAAAGCAGAGTTAGAAGCTCAATTAAGGGGAGGAGATGATGTTGAGGTTATGAATAAAGGGCATATGTGGATGTTGATGACGAATCTGACAAAGACGTACAGTTTACTATGGCGCGCCGAGTAAGTATGCAATCACAACATCAATGGGGGAAGCGGCAAACATTTAAACGTGCAACTGGGAGGAGTCAAGCTACCCAGTATGAGTCAGGTGATACTAGTTCTGCTGCTAAAGGTAGTCATACTCAGCCACGTGGCGGTATTCGTCGAGCCCATTCCGTGCGTGAACCTGGTTTTGCAGCTGGGAGTGGTCATCAATAGATTAATCCTAATACCCCTGATGCCAGATTAAGGGCAATGGATCCAACATTGCAAAAAGCAAAGTCCTCTAAGCAGCCAAAAATCAACACTGGTACAATGAAAAAGTTGAGAGAAATTGAGAAGTGCAGTTACTAAGTTTTTTTTGTATAATCGCACTCATTTCCATGTAACTGATTCTCCTTACACAACCAATGTTTGATATTGCTGCTGAAGTAGGCAAAGGAGTTAAGGGTCCCACTCCTTATGAGATAGCTGAAGTTTATATACCCAGAGAACATGATAAACTGAAAAAATGGATAACATCCTTTAAAAGTATTTGGGCAGAGAGAGATGTCACCATTATGTACGATGAATGGAATAGTCTTACGAGGTAACACATAATTAATTTCTTGGTTTACTGCAATAGAGGTATGATATTTCATAAATCTATTGATGTCTCTAATGTTGTTAGTAGGACTGCTGAGTATTACTTTGGATTGTTGGATACTGCTGTTGATAAGATTGTTGAGTAATTTATCGTACAAGTGGTGAAAGATAATGAAGCGATTGGAAAGATATTGATGAGAAAAAGAAAACATTTGTATTGGACAGCTTGTTCAGTCCATTGCATCAACCTTATATTAGAGAATATTGCTAAAAAAAAAAGTGTAGCTAAGGTCATAAAAGATGCTAGAACCATCACCACATTCATTTATAATGCTACATGGGTGTTGAGTTTGATGAAAAAATTTACTGAAAATAGAGAATTGCTTCGACCCGCAATTACTCGCTTTGCTACAAATTTTATTGCCCTTGAGAGCATTGTTAGATATAAGCAACAATTAAGGGCAATGTTTAGCTATGATGAATGGAAACAATCAAGATGGGGGCAAGTAAAAAGTGGGACTCCATATGATGTCAGAAAGTTAATTCTTGGAAAAGAATTTTGGCAAAAAGCAACTGAGATTTGCAAAGTTCACGAACCATTAGTAAAAATATTAAGATTGGTTGATGGAGATGAAACCGACAATTGAATTTATTTATGAAGCAATGGATCGAGCTAAGTTGGCAATTAAACAACATTGTCGGTATTATGTAAAATATTGAAAGATTATTAATCATCAGTGGAGCTTCCAATAACATCATGACTTGCATGCTGCTAGTAAGTAACTAAGTTGTAATTATAAATTATAATTATTTATTTATTTATTTGTCACAATATCACATCATAAATTATATGTTTTAATTCATGACATATTGTTTGTGAATATGATAGGTTATTTTTTAAATCCCCAATTCCAATATGAAGTCGTATCATCCAAAGAAACAAAAAGAAAAGTGTTACAAAGAGTGAAAAAAGTAATATCCAAATTAAAGTCAGGCATTAATAATCAAGTATAAATCATAAAATTATAAATTATATTTCTTAAAGTATATATATATTTTTAAAAGAATACATTTATTAATTTTATAATTTCATATATTACAACTCTTATTATTTCGAGATAAGGCGAAAACTTTTGGACCTCCTTTAGCACAAAGAGCATGGTCACAAGAAAATCCAGATTTTTTTTATAATATATTGAATTAGTATTTGTTTAATTATTTTTTTCTAATATATTAGAATCTTAAATTCTTAGTATCTTTCCATTTATGTATTTGTGACTTTGTGTATTATGTTATTATGTAGCTGAATGGTGGATTATTCATGGCACGTGTGTTCCAAAACTTCAAGAAATAGCAGTTAAGGTTTTAAGTCAGACCACTACATCGTCAAACTGTGAACGTAATTGGAGTACTTTTAGCCTCATCCACACAAAGACAAGAAACCGACTGAAATATCAGAAGATTCAGAAATTAGTCTTCATCAATTATAACATGAGATTAAAGTTGAGAACCATTAAGAGAAGAAGCCAAGAAGAGATAGACAATAGCTTTAATCCATATTACTTTGGATTACATATTTGATGAAGATGACCCACTAGATCTATAGTTAGAAGAAAGGGAAGCTTCTGTGCTAGATGGTCAAGATAATTCTGATTAGCTAGACTTGGATGATGATGATGATGGTGGTAATGGTGATGAACAGAGAGAAGGATCACAAATCAACCTAGACGTACTTCTCAGAGCTCGAGTTCAAGTCCTACCCCTTCTAGAAGTAGTGATGATAGTGGGATGATAGTGGTTTGACTCCTCCATCTGACGATGGTGATGGTGACGATGATGGACACGACACAGGTGGTGGAAATGGTGATGGCATAGGGACTATTCGAGGACCTGAAGCCCAAGATGAGTCATTTGTGAAAAATTTTGGACTCTCTGATGTTAAAGGAGATTATCGCGTTGGAGAACCTGTCCCAAATTTACCTCAGAGACCTATAATGGATATGGTGCATAATTTTGGAGAATTTGGTTTTCATAACCATTCATATAGTTACAGTAGTGATAGCTATAGCTACCCCTATCCAGGGCCACCTCAGCTATATCCTCCATCATATAGCTTTGATCCTTATGGGTATCGTCATATCTAATACATGATGCCTGGCGATTATGCTCCACCTACTTTTTCATATTCTCCACTGGCACATCAAATAGATCAACGTAAATAGGATACTGACATGTCACCTATGTATTCCCTCGTGGTTTGGATGATGAAACAAGTAGTAGCAACAATCAAGGTCAGCCAGAATCTGAAGATGCCCCACCTCCATAGGCTCCACGTTACTCGTTTTGGTGGTGAATAAAAGTTATGGAAATTGCTAATGCTTAATAGGTATGTAATATTTTTTTAAATATAATTTCTACTAGTACATTTGTATTTGTTTGATAATTATTTCTCAATATATGGCATGCCATTATAATAATTATAATTATTTAGATTATATACAAAGCATCTTTAATACTTCATTTTCATAACTTTTAAAGAAATTAAATGACATTTAAGTTGAATATTATGAATTTATGAATTTATAACACATAATGACATAAATTCACGAATTACTTTAGAAAAATAATTAAAATTGTTCAGTAAAACTAGATTTACTAGTATAAAATTTAAGAAAAATATTAAATCATGTCTCAAAAGTAAACAAAATACATCAAAAAATATTTTAAACTCAAATAAATATAGTTTTAAAAAAAACATGCATATCAGTTCATTTTCGTTAATATGTGCAAAACAAAAAAATTCACTACTCTAGTAACTGCTACCGTTACGTTACGACCATTATGCATCGCTACCGTTACCGTTACAGTGACTGCTACCGCTATTTGAAACCATGTATATAGGTTAATTTATAGGGATTTTAAGTGGAGTGTTTGAGAAAAATTCAAGAAGGTTATGTTTAGAGGTAAGTAACCTTCTACAGTTCTATTATTGTTAGTATTTTTCATTCCTAAAATTCTTTTGAATATTTAAATTGGGAAAAAAGATTATTTTGAATATCTTTGTTGTTATTGAAAAAAAAAAGTGTTTATTGTTTTTACTCGTTTTATGAAAGTAAAAAAATGGATCAAGTATGAAATTCTGAATATGTTTTAATATTTTTGAAAATATTTTTGGAAAAGATTATTATGATCCCATTGTTTTTTTTCTGAATATAACTCTTATCTAACTATGATCTAGACCCTAGCCAATGGGATTAAATATTGGCACATAAACTAGTTTCTTCTGGGGTTTCACCACTAGCTTATGTGTGGTTCTGGGTTTTGTCACGGGATAAAATGGCCATAGTCATTAAGACTTGAGTTATGTGAATCGAATTATCGAACTATCGAATCATCGAAAATTGAATTATTTTGTAACCATTCATCGAAATTTTGTTATTCTATTCCAAAAATAAATCTGTCTTTATTCTTATGATTTCTTTTGAATTCAATTTTGTTCCGCTGATAAAATATTTGAAAATTACTTTTTCTTTTCTTTAAATTGCTTTTCTACATACTTGATCCAGCTAGCAATAGTAGTTGGTGATTTGATGGATTGTCCAACTCATGGTTGGTTTATATTGTCATACATTCATAACCATAGAGCTGCACAAGAGAAATTTAATTGGAGAGTAACAAGGGCAAAGATTATCTTCAATTATTTTAAAATTTAGACTTACAATAGATTACAATAATAAATTTTGTCAGAGTTTTTAATATTTTTAGAATCAAATTTCAGCTTGAGGATTTATGTGTGGAGTTTATTTTTTAATCATTGTTAATTTTGTGGTAATATAAATTTGGTGAATAATCTCTTAGCCTTGCATACTTATGAAGATGAAATATGCGTCGTTGGCACATGGTTTGGGACGTGATGAAAACATGCTCTAATATTTCATTACAACCAGTTCTATTTCATAAATTGCATTCCAAAAATTGTTATTATTCCCTCTCACACACACACACACACACACACATATACTAATTAAGTTACAATTTTTATGAAACGTTCACAAAAAATACATTTTTACAAAAAGATTTGTTGTTCGGTGACTTCATTTTCATGATAAATTTTGTATTTTAAATGTGAAAGAAAAATCATGAAAACCATACCTAAAATGATTCAATTAGCAATGATCAGTTTCAAGGCAAAAAGAAGGCTTAATTTTTCATTCTTGGAATGATTCATGCATACCACCAAACACTGAAATGAGAATGACTAGTCCTACCGCATTTCATTTCAAACCCATTCCAATCTCCATCCTGTTTCTCTCCAATTTCATTCCAACGAACCGAACGCTACCTCCTAAAGGGGGAAAAGGTCTTTTGGTAACCCCAATACATCTTGTATTCTTATATTATATAGTTGTATGATAAATATAACGGTTAAAGGTATTAATTGTGGGCATGTGGTAAGTGTCAGATTCATGTAATTCACATGCCTAAGAACACAAGAACACAATAAAATTTATGCATATTTCTTGATATGTATACTTTATGTTCTAGGGAAAAATGGCACTCCCAGGATGTTGTAAAGCATTTCATACAAATAGTCATAAACTTAAAATGCTAAATATTCTTGCTTCGTGAATAGCCAACTACACATGTCGAACACATATCGGATATCCTTATCCAAATGTTGAGCATCAAACATGGATACTCCATAGATTTGGCAGTCCTTTTATCATAGGGTCACAAGGGTGGAGCAAATACCAGATTCGGAATAAGACATAATTTACATTTTTTCAGTTAAATAACATGCATGCACACAACCACACCATGGCCCTAGAATGCAAAATCATTATCTCCAACTGATATCATGCATATATGTGTGTTATGTGCATGTAAAAAAAATGATGAACAGTGCATAAAGAATATTTGACATTCAAAACTACTAAACTTGGCCCATTTTAGCTGGTGGACAACACAAGAACAGTCTACCAGACCAAATTATGCTGTACTATCGTAACTTTTAGGTATGCTGCATTTGATGCTTTGAGTTATGGAATCTCCCAATTTCACTAAGTTCCCAAATGGACAACTGCAAGAATTTTCTTCACTGCATGGAAAACATACGAGTAACCACAAAAGAAACCGGCCATGCTACATTCAAGCCAATCAGAGGACTAAATAAAATCCTTGTCCTTGTGCTTTTAGTGAAAGAGAGTGTGAAACAGCTAGTTGCTATGATCACTGAGAAAACTTATTCTTCCCTAATATATCTGCCAACTGGCACCTATGATATTTATAAGATTAATGAACATATGAGTAGAGTCCAGTTAAAGTGTGTTATACCATCCCTTGCGTGTTTTTTACTTATCCTAAATGTAGATTAAGACAGACAGCGCAAACCCAAAAAAAAACCCTACAATCATCTGCAATGTCAACATTATTTCGCCCCAGCCGACATTTCAAAAGGAAAAAAAAGATAATAGAAGCATAAACTGCTTAGGACAAATAATACTTGTCCTCTTCAATTATTCAAAGTAATTATCAATGCAAATAAGTGAAAAGAAAAGCATTCTCAGCACCAGATAGATAGGATTTGCTCAGCAATATAAAAGTTCAATGGAGCAAATCACTATGCACAGTAATATTGAGACAGGATAGTGTTACCTTTTGCCAGTTGTCATTACAGCAACTGAACCAAAGACATGAACAACATCTTGGGCGATCATCGCCATTTGGAATTTTTGGTAAATGCTTTACCATTACAAAGTCTTCTTTTAGCTTAGGGCCATACTCCGGTGAAAATGATAACTTAGAAACCTCCAAAAATTTGCAAACCTACAGCATAAAATTGCAGTGTGTGAAAGCTACAGAAACATGAAATAGTAACGGAGACCAAGCACCAAGGGTTTAACGGTCCACAAACATCTCATACGCAAGCATCAATGATAAAGCTGTAAGAACAGACAAATGATCTTCAGATATTACTTCCAAAGGTTAACTAAAAGACATGTACATGAAGGTCTGAACTACAAAATTCAAATTTTCACATAATTTCACTGTTACATATAAAAACAAAGAAAATCCGCAATCAAAAGAAATAATCAATTTTGTGCAAGTCTGAAGATATTAAATGATGTTACTAACGAGGATGGACACTGGCCTATTGTTTAATAGGTACATCAAGCATCAAAATGTGGAACTGACAAAGATATGCATGAGAGAAGCATAGTATTATTACTCCCATAGTCAGATGGCCTGTTTGGTAACATTTCTGTTTGCAAAGAGTCTGAAAATTGGAAACAAAAGCATGTTTGACAATTGTTCTCATTTTCCAAAAGCTGAAACGGTTTCAGAATTTGAAAATTTTAGGAAACAAAAAACAGTTTTTGTAATTGTTTTCAATACAAGTTTTTCATCCTCTCCTACCACTCCCACTACTTCTAGCCACCTCCCCCACCTCCGGCTGCTCCTCTTCAGCAATCCCTCCAACCAGTGACCCCTCTGCCCCCGCATCCATCTCCCGTCGGCCAACTGCCGACCACTCTCCCACCGGCAACCACCTTCGGCAACCTCCCACACATCTGTGACACCTCCGACCCCCTCCCCCACCAACTACTTCAGCCAATGCTCTCCCAGCCAATGACTTCCTCTAGCTATCATCCACCACTGACTTTTTTTTGTTGCTGTTTAACTGAGAATGTTGCCAAATAACACCATAGTGATTCAGTTATAATATGAACCTGTGCCACTGAAGGGATCAATTTTGACTATTACAGCCTAATGAAGTTAGCCTTGTAGTAATAAGCAATACAAAAGAGAGAATGTTTCCATCAGAAAGAAAGCAAAAATTGGATTGTGCACAGTCTCCATATAAAGCCAATATGCTTTGATCTTGAGTCTTGACCCAAAAAAAAAAAAACAAAAACTAGAAAATGTCACTCATCCACAAAATGAGCTCTCTTTCGAAATCAACCAAAGAAAAGGAAGAATCACAAAATTGTGGTTTAAGCCAAAACTTAAAATATCATAGAAAGATAACTTAAGTCTATGTATAGCTGTCTCTGTGTCCTCGAACCATGATGGTTGTTTCACTCCAAGTATACAACATCAAGTGCATAGATGCCACAATCCATACCTTCCACACTTTTCAAATGGTGCCAATTCCCCCAACATTCATAGAACTTAACCTCAGTTTAGCCTAGGTTTTTTTGAAGGCTTTTTGCTTAAAAACCTCTTTAAAAGCCCACTTATTTGGCCTCCCACTGTAATCAATTGGCTTTTTTCATATCTTTTCACATCTACTTTGTTTACAAAAACAAAAAACAAAAAAAGCCAAAAAACCTACAAAAAAAGTTCAGCCAAGCACAAGCTTAATCAACAAAGTTGTCATCACCCATGTCGATCCATAAATTGCATATAACTACCATGATGCAGAGGACAATGATCTAAGCTTCTCCCTTTCTGCACATGCACCACTCACCAGGACAAATACAAGCCCTCACCAAATAAAATGGATAGAAGCTTACGAAAGGGTTATTAGAACTACGTCCCATCGACCTGCTCCAATGCCATGATAACAGTAAACATAAAATAAAATACTGAAAGGAAATATAATATAGAGAGAGGAGACACATGGTTTATGTGATTCAACCATAGTAGCCTTCATCAAAGGAAAAAATCAATAAAACTAGTTCACGCAAATGAATAAAAGATACATTCATATGCATATAACAACAGAGATAGAGATAAGACCATTTAAATATATCTTATATCTTAAGCTTACTGCTTGCCCTGGTCTTCCAATCATCATAGATGAGACAACATTTTCAATGATAATCTCTAAGAGGGAAAAAAATAAACACAAGGGGTATTGTAATGAACTAGAAGAACACTAGCATACCTCTCGAGAATTCACAATGTCCATGTTGCCCAGGAAGTGATTCAAGTACCCTTGCATTGCAACCTTTGCCAGATCTGACATGGAGTGCTGCCTTCCAAGAGCTGGCCGAATAATAGGCAGAGCAGCACTAGATGGTACATCTCTGAACAAAAAACCACCTGTAAGAACTATTACAATTATAGAAGGAAAAGAAAATATTCTTGCTCTCATCCCTCTTAACAACTATTGTGAATTGTGATCAGTGGTCACCTGCTTCTAGTGATTTCGTCATGATGCAAAGGAGCAGTCTCATCATCAGGTTCATCATCATCTTGCACAACTGCTGTGTGATCACCTATTCCAAGGTTTTGAAGCCATTCTCTAACCTTAAAGAATATGTTTTCAATGAAATATCCTCAAAATCCCCCACAATGTTATCAAGTTAAATATGAAAAAATAAGTTACCGACAACATTATGACATCAAATATCAGAAATTAACATGGATCTTCCATGTCAGAATGAGGGGGGGGAAACATGCAATCAGGAAAACAAGAAATTTATACACACCTGCTCTTGCTTTTCATGAATTTCCTCGATAATTGCTCGTTTCTTCAATGCAAAGTGCAAATAAAATACTTGTGAAGCTTTCTTCATTAACTGCCACTTGAACTAATGCATTAAATAATAAAGTAATATTAGACCACTGTCACCAGAGGAAATATTAATTTCAACTTCAACCCTCGATAATTGAAGTCTAACTACTCATCCATCAGAAGAATTAACCAAAAAGCTGGCACTACAATTAACTAGTACTAATTAACAATAAGCAACAGGTCAAGCACAGATGTCTACTAAAGTACAGGACATTTTACTGTGTTGTTGAATTCTCATTTTCTAAATTTAGATGATTTTTACCCATTCAGAATTTAACAAATTCTAAAACTTCTATAATAAAGTAATCGAGCCAGTAAGAAAACAGGGGGGGTCTTTTCCCAAGACTCTCTATGCTACCAAAGAAAATTGAGGAAAATATGTCAAGCTTCTGCTAATTTTATTAGTTACACCCTTTTTATTAATTCTCCAAGAGAAAAAAGAAATTCAAAGTAACCAGAAAACAATTGTAGGATTAGAAATGATATTTGACTATTAGCGCACACAATCATGCCTGCCACCCCTGGTTAAATGCTTCTTCGTTGGCACCTGAAAAACATTTTGACAAATAACGTGAGCCGAAACTCGTAGAAAGATTGACTAACCAAGAATAAATGTATGAGATGCAATGGTGATTATGTGGCAGCAAGATTTTCCTGCAGGCACTAGGGTCAGTCAGATCCGGATGGGGTACTATCTTAGGGATCATCACAAAGGTATCCCAGAGATACATTTTCCCCGACATCCTATTGATGGGCCTCATTCCAGAGATGAACTCTTCAAAGCTTCCTCATCCACTAACAGAGATACTCAAGGTATCTGAAGAAGTGGGGAAAGGACACCGCTAAGTTACTCCAATGATAATTGACTCAAAGTCACGTAAATGAGTAGCACAGGCTACATGGCAGAAGTGACAAAGCACATGCTACATAGCAGAAATGACATAGCATTGGTTATACAAATAAGAGATATAGCATAGACCATATATTGACAATTCCACATAGTATGAGTAAGTTGTCCCAGAGACAAGAGTGAGTAACTCGTTTATCTATAGCTAAAGATGGCATAATGCTAGTGCTCAGCTACGGGACGCTGGAAGACATGTAACTTGGTGGCTAAGGCAAGGATCTTGTTGGTCGTTGGGATATCATCAAGCAAGTTGAAATAGCTCACTCAAGTGAATCGAGTGACTTGGATTCCTTGGGAAATGATGGTCGATGGTTGACCTAGTTAATTAGGGGCGGAACACTAATTTGATATAATCATGATAACGGTTGAAGTGAGTACGATACACTAAAGAACGGAATTACCATAATCCTGAGGTAGTTGGTACCATATCTCTACTCAGATAGGCCTTGAGAAGTTCCATCCTAATCTCATTAGCTCTACCCGAAGGCTATAGAAGAGAGAGAGAGAGAGAGAGTTCCTGAGGCATCACGACCTAGTTATCAGACTATCATATGCCCTGACGTTAACCAACCTTGTTCTTTGGGTAACGTATTTTCTCTCTCTCCATCCTTCTTTGCAGGGATGAAGAAACATATGGACCAAAAGGGGAGGTGGCCACCCCTGAGATTGGAAAAACCCCTTTTAGCCTATGTTTGACCTAGCATTTGTATGAGGCTTTTTACTTAAAAACCTCTAAAAAAGCCTACTTGTTTGGTTTTCTATTGTAATCAATTGGCTTTTTGCATATCTTTTTACATTTATTTTTTTGTAAAAAAGCCAAAAAGCTTACAAAAAAAAGTTAAGCCAAACACAAGCTTAGGTGCCCTGAAAATTAAATTTTATAAAAAAACTATAGACTTGCCCCTCTTACAAGCTACAACTACCTATATTTATTTTGTTTTATTTAAAGTTTTATTATTTTAGTTTGTCTCATATGAATATATAAAATATAAAAAATAATTGAAAGGGACAAGACATTAAAAACGGGGCAAAACACATCCTCTTTCTATCTCTCGAGACATTGAAAATGAGACAAACACATCCTCTCTGTATACATTAGGCAGACACAGCGTATTCATTCGGTAGATCCATTCAAAAAGCACCTCTCTCTCTCTCTCTCTCTCTCTCTCTCTCTCTCTCTCCTTCCTTTATTTTTTGACCTTCTCCATTCTAGGTGGCAATTTTTTGATCTACTTTGCAAATAAGCACCTATCTTGGCCATTGATCTCTTCACTTGGCACTCGACATAGTCAACCTCAGGACTCCTCTCTCACGACCAAAGGCTGAAGCACAATAGAGTTTGAGGAGACAACTAAGACATTATGAAGTTGAGATATCTCAAAATTCAAATTTACCGGGATTGTGACAAAAAACAAAACAAAAAACAAAAATCTACTCAATTCTTTACTTATTCTTACGCCTCCAATTTCCAGTACAACTACACAACATGAAACTCACAATTTATATATTGTGAATAGTGACCTACTCTTGGTAAGGGGTTTATCTATTGGAATTGGAAAATGATATTCTATTAGTTTCTTGAAACAAAAGAGATAGAGTGCCATGTTCCATTTTCAGCTATGAGTATTGTTAAAACCAAACTTCAAAACAAAAGGGAAGATAATTTTGTCACAAACGCTTTGATTGTGTGTACATCAAAAGAGATATCACTCAGAAGTTTAGTACAAATTCTATCATGTCGTAGTTGATATGCATCATTAGAAAAAGAACTTTTTGGTATTTTGTTGTTTGTATTCACCAATACCGAATGAATGTTATTTTTATTTTCATATATTAAAATATAGTTTGTATTGTTAGTCGTAATTGTTAAGTAGACTTGCTCTTGGCCCCCTTCCAACGAAATCTTAGCATCGTCCCTACTTCTCTGTGCATATTGTTCGTAAATATGATATTTGTATACTCATTATTTCGTAAAAGAACCCTACACTTAGTCACTCGCAGAGGTAATTGAGATTCTTCAGGTAGTTTCAATATAAACCTCGCCTCTAGTCGCTAATTTCAAACATCCAAATCTCTCCGTGCTCAACGCTAATTGAATTCGCCAAAAAACCAACATTCATTTCTCATTAACCGCCAGTTATCCAGAAGATTTCAGCTTGCAGCATGTCAACTTTCCATTGATTTATTCTCGTATTCTATTCTCGACCTATTACTTGAATTTGAAATGGCAAGCGACACGAAGATCATACCTGTTTGTATTGGAATTCAATGGTGTATGTGAGAAGCATGGGGCTAATATCACCGGGATCGGGTCGAGAAACGGAGACGATTGTGGCCTTAGGCAAGTCGTCGAAAATTCGGGAGAACTCCGGACCTTGTTGCGAAGAGGAAATGAAGTACGATGACGTCGTCGACGGCGACGGCTCCGTCTGCATTTGCACGTAGCGCGGACCCCCTTCGGACATCAACTGCTCCAACGCCATTGATTCCGATCGCAAATCTATCTTCTCTCTATCCACGATATATATAAATATATGATGATTCTATATCTATATCTGTATGTATATGTATGTGTGTGTATACGTTAGGATACAATAGAATTATATCCACAGAGAGAAAACGGTTTCTAGAGAGACAGAGAGAGGGAAAACTGATTTGTTCTTCCAACTGGTTCTCCGAAAACTGATTTGTTCTTCCAATTTGTTCAATTGTTCTCCTCTGGCAAGCGATCAATTTGTCAAATCTTGAGAACTTCGATTTGGCGAATTCGGAAGCTGTTCGCTTTGAAGAAATGCTTACCGATGGTTACAATTTACAGCGTTGGTTAGCAAAGACGAGCCGATTTGAAACTCAATTCGGAGAAAAGCAATTGTGGCAAGGAACATTTTCTACCTGTTCTTCTCGTCTGCGAATAATTTATACTGTTACAATAAACAAAATAGAAGGTAATTAATAACAAAACATTCTTTATAGTCAATATAGTTTTTTCTTTTATTAGTAAACCGAAGATACACCTTTTTATTCAGGCCTGATTTGTGATTTTTTTTTTTTTTTGATAGAAGACACATTTGATTTTTAATTTTTAATCTTTGATTTTTATTTTTTAAAAATTTAGAAATAAAATTTGGTTCAAAAAACTAATTTCCCAGTTCGCCTCGATAAAAAAAAAAGTAAATTACACTGACCACCCTGATATTTTTAACAAAATCACTAATCCCTTGTAATTTCAAAAATAGCACTAACCTCCCGTGAGATTTAATTTTAACGTTAATTGCACCAAACTATTAAAATTTTCTTTAAAACTTAACGACAACTGCCCATCTCACTCCAAAACCATCTTTTACACTCCAAAATCGCCCTTCAAACCATCCTTCCCTTTCCAAAACCGCCATTCCCAACCCCATCCAAATCCAAACCCCCCCAAACCCACC
>JAOTRH010000023.1:12435317-12456294 GCA_034768845.1 Heliamphora exappendiculata | reverse complement strand
TTATAAACTAATTTTTATAAACTTATTATAAACTTATATAATAATAAACTTATTTTTATATAATAAACTTATATAAACTTATTTTATATAAACTTATAATAATAAATTTATTTTTATATTATAATAAACTTATATAATATAATAATTATGAATAATAAAAAAAATCAAAAAAACGGGCCGGGCAGGTTAGGCCCGCCCAAAAGTCCGGGCCCTAAGCTCGACCCGAGACCCGAGCCCGTAGCACCTAGAGCCTAAGCCGACTTCCTGGCCAAAAAGGGAGGCCTGACCCGGCCCAAAAATTCAACGGAAGCCCGCCGGGACCGAGCCAAATTTGACCCGCCATGTCCACGGTCGGGCCGGGCCCAAATTACACCCCTAAGTTGGTGGCTATGCTTTAGAGGGCAGGGTTGGATTGTGTTAAATAAGTGTGGGCAATTTGTCTAATTTGGTGTGGATTGGTTCATGAAAACCAACTTCATAGGCTCAGTTCTTGTTTTAAATCTTCTATCTTTAGCATTGGTTAATGAAGAAGTAGTAGTAGAGATGGAACTGGTAAACCAACTCATAGAGCTAGCTGTCGGATGCAAATTTTTTCTTCAATCGATAGACGGGCTTTGTTCCTATTACAAGTGCAGGAACAGTGTTAGCACCGGTAGTAAATAGATGGAGTTTTAAGTGATTGGTTCCTTCCTTAATTGTTTGACTACCTCTAAGTTTTCTAATCTTATTATTCAAGAGGTTTCGTTGTCCAAAAGGATTCACAATATCATTCAAAAAATGAAAACCAACATTGTATTAAGGATCCCATATAATTGGTAATTTAAGTCCAGACATAAAAACTCTCATCAAATAGGGCCTTAGTAAAAAAGAAAAGGTGTCATTAGTTCAATTAGATATCGTTTCAGGTAAAACTAGAGAATTTGAGTTTTTTTTTTTTTAATCCTTTTTGAACTTTTCATATTTTGTTTTTCGTTTTCTTATTTTCTCATTTGGTAATTCGGGTTAAAGTTGAATTTTTTTTCTTAAACGCACTTTAAACTAATAAACAAAGTAAAAAAATTGATTTGACAAAATTTGTAGGTGACTAAAAGGCTAAAAGTTTATTTGACTTAAAGAAACTTCAAGCCATAAGACAATAATAAGTTAAAAAACTTTAAGTCATTTTTTTCTTAAAAAAATAATATAATTTTATATTCTATATAGACCTTGTGTGGTAGATTTTGATGGATAAATTTTAAAAATATAATTTTTATAAAAAATAAATCTTTATAATAAAAGTTATAATATTTTGAAAAATATTTAAATGTATTTTTGGTTAATAAGTAAAAAGACAAAAAAAATGTAAAAGCCAATAAGTAAAAATGTAAAAGGTTTGGTTCCCAAACAAAGTGAACATATCTTTTTTGTGCTTTTAAGCCAAAAATCTTAAAACTGCCTTTAAGTTGATAACCAAACAAAACTTTAATAAGAGAAATAAATAAAATAAAAAATGACAAGAAAGCATATGTTTTAATATTTTTTGGGGCTACGCATAGGACTAATTACTTAATGGCCTTAAGGTGAATCAGGGCCAAGCCCAAGACCAATAGGCAAAGCAGCCCAAGCCCAAACCCAAGTCCAAGCCCAAAAGAGATTCATTTTCTCGGTAAATATGCCCACGATTCCTGAGCGGGAAAACGGTCATCTGAACTTTTGAATCTCTCTCTCTCTCTCTCTCTCTCTCTCTCTCTTTTTCTAGGGTTTACTTCGGAATCCCCTGGTTTTCTTCCGAATCCCTAACCCAAATTCTTGGGATATTGGTTTCCTATTTCAAATTCAAGATGGGTTTTCAGAAAAAGTTCGAATAGCACCGGAATGGACGGTCCGATTCGCTCACCAGAAGATGAATAACGACAGAGAAGAACCCGGCGGTGCCGACACCGGTGGAAGATTCCACACAGTGCAACCACTTCGCGACCTAGAGTCCAATTGGGCCGTCGATCTCGCCAAGAACCTCGAAGAGTATCTGTTGAAGATTTGCTCCGGCGAGATTACCGGCGACGACGACCGACACTTCTCTGTTAATTTCGCCGAGGGTTCGTATCTTTGGGATTGCGTGAAACTCCAGTTCGTGTTTTGTCAGATTTTTAGCTGTTGATGTTGTTTTGAGTGTGATTTTCGTTTTCTCGGTATGTGTAGCCGCTCTGCTGCTTCAGGGTTCGATTCAGGTGTACAGTCGGAAGGTTGAATACCTCTACTCGCTGGTTTTACATGCGTTGGAGTTCATTTCGCAAAAGAGGTTCGGTTTTAGCCGCTTTTTTGAAAAATTTTCCTGATTTTTTCATAAAGTTTTCGTAAATTATAACCTTCAAATTTTGAATTGTTTTTAAAGGACATATATGGGATTTCTTGAGTGCCACGTTAAACTTCTTGGATGTTTCTTCTTTTATAGCCGGGAAGATTTAATTTTTAGTTTACTTTATTATCTGCTTAATTTTATCTTGTGTACTTTTGACGAAGCCCAACAGCTACTGTAGGATAGTGTATACTATAGGTGAAGCTTGGGAATAACTTATGTTGGTTGTCCTAACTCCTCAGTAGTTGATGTCTTGCAAGTTGTATAAATCATGTTGTTTCTTCCACTACATCGATTTCTTCTTCAGGAAAGATGGGAATACCAGCGCTAACCCTAGGAACAAGTCATATCGAAAAATAATGTGGCACTTTTAGTGACAAAGTTTGATAGCATTCAAATTATCTATATGCTTCGAGACATGGTAATTTGTTGGTGTAAGTAGGCAAATGGAAGAAAGATATAAGTGAACTGTTGGTGTAAGTGGCACTTTATACCTAAGAGAGGGGTTACAAAAAGAGGGGTGATTGAAGAAGAAGACGGTGTGTATATATCACTTTGTATCAGTACAGTTTAATACAATTAGCTAAGTGCACACGTGTACAGATGAGAATGTAGGAAAAAGGATGGCGTGGGCCTTGTGGCCCTGTGGAGTTACTTTAATACGTGCAGAGTTTAAGATTCTTCATATTTGCGCTTTCTAACAAGATTTAGTTAGCTCTTTCTAGTGAATTTTGATGTCAACAGTTCACTTATATCTTTCTTCAATCTAAATTAGTTGCATTTCTTTTTACAGTACATGAATTTGCTACGGGAAAGGCGGACATATGTGGGCAAGCATCTACAGTATAGTCAGTGGATTTATTCTTGTCAACCTTGATAAATCACTCCTAATTAGAGAATCAACATAGTATTTGCTCTAACCCTTATGAAAGTATTCAAAGAAACCTATGCAATTGGAGCTTCTTCCTTAAACATTACTAACCTCGTAGACAAATTGATGTAAACAGAATGTTTAGGCTAATGGTTATTGTTACATAGACTCTTCTATTTCCCGAGTTATTTGTGTCCACTGTATATGACAAGGATAAACCTATGGAATATATGCCAAACTTTTGTACCCAAACCAGACACTTAGTTTGTTTATCTTGTCATTTGAAAACTATTTTTTGACTTTTTGGGTAAAAACACTCAAAAAAACCTCACTTGTGTCATCCAAAAAGGCTGAAAGGCTTACCTTTTAATGTTTCTATGCAAATCTCAATATCAATATGAGAAGAAAAAATTGACCTTAAATATTAAGTTTACAAGTCAATTCTAATACTTGTCAACGGAGGACGAAAATGTCATTTTAAAATAAAAGGCCAAAAAAAGCTTTTCATTAGTGCCAAACTACACTTCTCATCCACTAAAAAAATTAGCTTTTAAGCTTGTAAGACAAATGATACATTTTTTTTTTGTCATTTTAGCTCTTTGGCCAAAAAAAAAAAAAAAAATCCCATGGTGTATGTTGTTTATTGATGATATTGTGCTAGTGGATGAGATTAGAAGTAGAGTTAACACTAAATTAAAAATGTGGGGTGAAACTTTGGAGTCAAAAGGGTTTTGAGTAAATAGGAATAAAATTGAATATGTGAAATTTAATTTTTAGCAGTAATAAGAGTATAAGTAGTGAAGAAATAAAGATTCAAATTCAAGAGATACCTAATAGTGAATATTTTCGTTATCCAGGTTTGATTATTAACAAAGATGAATAGATTGTAAATGATGTAACCTATCAGATCAAAGTTGGTTGGCTCAAGTGGAAGGGTGTTTTCGGTGTTTTATGTGATCGATATATATCCACAAAATTAAAAGAAAATTTTTATAAGATAGCTATTAAATCAGCAATTCTATATAGGACAAAATGTTGAGCTGCTAAGAAAAATTACATAAATAAGATAAGTGTTGTTAAAATGAGAATGTTAAGGTGAATGTGTGGTAAGACTAAAAAAGATAAAATTAGGAATGAAAAAATGCACCAATTGAGGATAAATTGAGAAAAAATAGATTAAAATAGTTTGAACACATACAATGTAAACTAATTGATGCAGTAGTAAAAAAAATGACAAAATCTTGATTTTTGAAAATACTAGTGGGAGTGGTAGACCGCATTAAGAAAGATACGAACTTATTAACACTAACTGAAAATATTGTTCTTAACATAGCAGAATGACGTAAAATGATTAATATAACCGACCCCAATTGATAAGGACAAATGTTTAGTTTGGTTTGGTTTGGAAGAAAAAATGCCGATGTGATTGCAACACCCTAGCCGTGTTCCACATCGAGAGAGAGAGAGATATGGTGAAGTGTGCTATATATACAAACGCGGTGAAACATATAAGAAACTTTCTAGCATGGTTTTTGGCAGTGTAGTGAGGCTCCAATGGAGATTGTTATGGTATATATTGGGTGCAGTTGTCATAGCTGATATCAGACCATAACCTCAGTCACATGACATATGGTCCACAGCAACTAGGGACTGTTCTTGGATTGTGTGGAGGAACAATGTGACTTTATTGTCTAGGTGAGGTAGATTGTAACACCCTAACCGTGTCTCATATCGATAAAAAGATGTGAAGTGTGATATGTATATATGTATGTCTGTATGTATGAACATGATGAGATAGATGAGTAACTTTATATCATAGTTTTTGAGCCATGCAGTGAGGCTACAATGGAAGGAGGTTGTGGTATATCTCGGGCGCAGGTCATCACAGTGATAATATGTAACACTTTTGAGCCTCTCACATGGATGGGAGTAAAAAGGATAACATCTTATTAATTATCTAAATCAATTTTATGTCAAGCGCATTTGTAAATAATATCTTATCTAATGACACTATACTATGTACAACATATCAAATATTCAGGACATGGTAACCAGTTTATGTACCCTTATCCAACTTTTGAATACATGTTTCTATAGCCTTAAGATTAAGGGTTTAGGGAGGCCCAACACCTGAATACATACTTGCATACTTACAATTGATACTCTTATACCCAAATCCTTGTAACATAGCTAATGGTAATGGATAGTAGTATGCTACCAACAGTGCACACTGGTAGAATTATTTCTAATATAGACTCGGGCATCTATTCTTTACCCTCTCTATAATAAGTTTGGGTCATCCTTCATTCTCCGAAGCACACCTGTGGTCAGCTTTAAAATGCTAGTAAATGATGTCTTCAGATCAGTGAGGAAATGTATCATTAGCTAACAAGGGAACAATAAATTGTTTGAAGAACTACATATGCCTAGTCATTCTTATATAGTTAACATTTGTACAGGCAGCACGATCAACCAAATGGTGAATCAGTCCAACCAGAAAAAGAAGGTTCTCATGCACTACTTGATGAAGCAAATGATCAGTTTTGGGGATTTGATGATATCCCAGGTAACCTTTCATGTAAATGTTCTTTAGGTAAAGAGTTACAGTCATTGTTTGGCTAAAATTTGTTGTGTGCTGCAGTGGAAGCTAAGAACTCCTTAGATATTGCAACATGCAAAGATGCTCAATTAAATCACTTTGTGAAGCCTCCTGCAAATTTAGTTGTGCTTGAAGGTGATTGCTTAGATGGAACTGGTGATGGGAGTGAACTAGAGTCATACTTGGTACCTAGTGTTTATTTATTTTTTCTTTTTACATTTCAGGTTAAAAATGTATATTATTCTGACTTAAATTGTTAATTAGTTTCTGTGTGATTGCAGTTAGCCACCAATGATCTTTACCAGGACTTTATTCTATTGGACCCATGTGATGCAGTAGCAGTTGATAATTATTTGAAGGGCGGTAATGCTGGTAGACAGAATGGCATATGCAGAGGCAGCTCTCTGACCTCTAAGTCTCGCAAGAGCTTTCAATCTCCCATTAACCGATCTGGGGGAACTAACCGCAAGTCATCTGGAAAGAAACAGGCTGCTAACCTTAATCGGTCTCCTTCAGTTGATCATGGCTTTGAATTTAATGATTGCAATATTGGGCCTGACCCACCTTCCGGGGATGTCCCTGCAAACAACATTCCTGAATTTGAAGAGGATGATAGATTTTCAGAACCTGGAGATTTCGACTGTTCAGATGATGAAGACGATCCATGGAAGCCTTTGAATCCTCATGAACCAGGGAATTTGAGAGTGAAACCTTTTAAAAAAGGTTGCCCAACCTTTTGTCTCTCTGCTTGCTTAATTTTATCTCTTTGTTTTACACTTAATCTTGCTCAACTTCTTCATTCTGCCTCTGAGCAGGGAAATCTTTCGTAAGGCGGGGGATTACTTCCACTAAACGGGTCCCCATAACTACATTGTTCCCACTCGCAAGAATGCATGGTACCATTAGTCCGGAGCTCTGTGAAGTATGGGAAGCACGATGTCATGCCTCAGAGAGACAAGAATCCAAATCTCCTCCATTATATGAAAAGGTTGGTTTGTAAGCCAAGTAATATTGTCTCTTTAAATGGTCCTGCAGTTGATGAGTGATGCCTGATGTTTTATTTACAGTTGAGACATTCACTTGTTCATGGGGGGTATGAAACAAGTGATGCATTTTGTGATCGTAAGTACGACGATGAAGGCAATGAATATGATCATGGGGGCCCTGATTTTGATTCACCTGATTTTGACATGCCAGAGAGGTCATATGAGTATGAAGAAGCATCTCTGCACCCTGAAAAAAAGGTTAAGCAGACCACTAAAATATTTAGTTGTCTTCAAGCTGGTATTAACAAAGAAGTTATATTAGATTGCTCTTTTGTTGATATTCATGCAGCCTGGTGATGGCAGTGCTTGCTTTGACACCAACGAAATTTATGGACACATGGATCCAAGTTCTCAGGCTAGCCTAGAAGATCTTTGTCAATCTCACCTTGTAAGATTGGATTTCTCTGGCAAATTGCATACTTTGTCGATCTCACCTCGTTGATCTAGCTTTTTCCGGACATAAACTTTTGTTTGATTATTGCTGGAGCATTAAATTGTTTGTAACATGTCTTCCTGAATTTAGGATACCCTCCTTGCCAGCATCGCCGAAACTGAGAAACAGACTGAATTGGCTGCTCGTGTCTCAACATGGAAGCAAAGAATTGAAAAGAACATAGAAGAGCAAGTAAATGCGATCATTTTTATTCCTTTTTCTACTTATTCCAAAACTTAAACCATTTTGTTTTCAGCTTCATCTGCATTCAAATCTAAGCTAAACTTTTCATGACAGGATTCATGCCCACCTTTTGACATTCAAAAATATGGTGAAAGAGTTTTGGAGAAGCTATCACTAGAAGCAGACATTGGAAATACCATGTCATTTGCAGATGTGGTTAGGGGCCAAGAGAAACATGATGTTGCACGAACATTTTCTGCTCTTCTGCAACTGGTAATTTTCCTAGTTAATATTGGACAGGATTTCCTTGGAAACTAGTTTATAAGAATAGCATCTACTTGTCATCAAGACTTCTGCAGAATCTTCTATGATAACGCTTTTGTGGATGTCTAGGATAGTGACGGTGCTTGGTATACTTAAATTATGAATTTTTAGATCTTAACTAAAAAGACGTGACTATAACTTCAAGCATAGATTATAAATGTTTATTACGGTTGTAACTTAATAACTGTAAGTAACAGATTTTGTGTTTGTTAATTTAGAATAAGAAGTTACAAATATGAAACTATAAGCACAAAGCTGGAAACTGTAAGCACGAAACTAGAATAAGTTCGGGTTTTCTCAACTTTTTGTTGAATTATAAGCTAGAAGCTGAAAAATAATTTATAGCAAACACCCTTATTAGTATGTGCAGTAGTTTTGCTGGTACAGTTCAAAAATTTTAAGTACTGCTTGCTGTGCCATTAATGTTTACAGGTGAACAATGGAAACGTCGATCTGGATCGGGGTGGCACTAATGAGTTCATATGTTACACAGCTGTGAATCCCTTTTATGTGCGGCTCCTTAGCCACGACAAGAGACAAGAAGTGCAGCTCCGATCATCAAAAAAGCGAGCTAAATCTCCTAAGACAAAAGGATGCATCAATGGCTCAGAGAAACTTCCATCTGTCAGCTTGTCACCTTCAAGAGCTGCGTTTAGATCTATATCGTCACAGTTGAACTGCAAGTTCCCAGTAAAACTAGGAAAAGTAGGCAGCATTAGGTGCACTCCCGAAGGGAAGAGGAGACGAAGGTCTCGATTGGTTGATCCGGTTGACTTGCATTCTGCAGGGTGACATGAGATTTGTTGGGCTAGTAAGCCATTTGTGTTGCATCATCTTTGGGAATTCAATTCGTGTCAAGCAGCTCGAAGCAAATGAGGGAATGACCGGAGATTGTAATTGTACGTTGCTAACTGTAATTGAAGTGAGATTCAATGTAATATGTTATTTTCTTCTTTTTAACTTATTACTGGATGTACTTAATAACTCAAAAGAGCCTTTGTAACATGATGTTTAGTGAATGCAAAATTGTGCTTCTTTTAGTGCCGTGTAAACAAGGAAAGGCGTGGTTGATATTGAACTTTTTTACTGCTCATTCCATGTGAGCAAAAAGAGCACTCGGGAGCAAAATGTGTATTAATTCTAGTTGTTATTCGCAGTATGTTTTTTATGATCTCGGTTCATGATTCAATTACCTTTTCAATAGACTTCAACATCAACTTGTGATTTTTAGATTCCGATTGTTTAATGAAAAATATTCTCATTAGTAAAATATTTTTATGTAATTTATTTTAAAAAAAATATTTTTATGTGTTTAGTTGCGATTTTAAAAATAATAATACTAGTTGATGTGGTAGTATTAGACTTGGTAAGCTATAGAGGCAATTGTGATAGTAGTACCAGTGACCTTCGACCTCTAGATTTTCAACCTCGTGGACCCTTATCTCCCGATCCTTGAACCCCCAACTCTCGATCCTCGGACTCTTGGCCCCTAACCTAAACCCTTGAGCCTCGAACCTTGGGCTCTCGACCCTAGACCCTAGGCTCTCAACCTCCAGACACTAGACCTTGAGCCCCCAACCCCCAAACCCTAAACTTGAACCCTTGACCCCCAATGCTCGGTCCTCGGACCCTTGACCTTTAAACTCTAAATCTCGACCCTCGAACCCCAAATCTTAGGCCTTTGAGCCCCTGACACCATCACTTTTGACACCGTCTCCATCGCCGCAACTAGCACCACCACTTTAAAATGACTTATGCTCTTTTTCTTGTAAATCAATTTTGGTCTTATGAAGTAAAATGTTTTATTAAAATAATTTTTACATTGATTTTATCAAACCAAATACTAAAAAGTAGGTAAAATATTTTATTTTGAAACAAACGGAGCCTTAGTTATATTTTGTTGTCTTTGTATATTTTTTTTTGGCTCTGCTGGTATAAATTATATAAAGGGAGATATAGACATTTTACTGGGTACGAAAAGAGTTGAAAACCAAGTGAACCTTAATGGTTTTTGTTAGCCTAAGGGCTTTTTGTATTGGTTTTCATAAATTCATTTTCTAAAAATAAATAATTTTAAATTGATAATAGTTATATTTTCTAAAAAAAAAATTATTGACACATATTGAACAAATGAGTTAACACCTGTACCAAAAGAAATGACTTATCTATTAAGAGGATTAAAACACTTAACTATTCTTGAGAATACTTTGTGTTGAACCAAATTGATAATTGAGTCAAAATTTTAAAGCAAAGTATACTTAAAGATACCAAGTGTGTCAACACATTTGAACAAATGGTTTGACACCTAAACTTGTCATTGAAGTTGCTTTCAGGTATTAAAAGTTTGTGTAAACAAAAATAAATTTTGTGTCAACACAAAAGAGCCGAAGCTCTCTGCACTCAAAATGAGTCAACACAAATTGATTTTGTGTCGGCACAAAAGTGGTTTCACACTTTTGGTATCTGGAATTTTGAGTCGACACAAATGCCAAATGAGTCGACACAAAAGAACCGAAGCCACCTGTAGATTTTGGGTGTCGACACAAAATTGAAGATGAGTCGACACAAAAGACTCGAGCCCGCCTGAAGAAATGTGGTGTTGACACTAATGTCCAAATGACTCGACACAAATATACAGAGGGTTCTTGCAGAATTTCAGTGTTGACCGTAAGAAGTTTTGTGTTGACACAAATGGTTCTATCCCGGATGCTGAAGTTCAACTGAGTCGACACAATATCTATTTGTGTGGACATCGTGGTGTTGGTGAGGAAGATTGCAGAAATTGTGTCGACACCTTAGAAGATTTGTATCAACCCAATCACTTGAAGATCTCTGCCTTAGACATTTTGTGTCAACCCAAATGCCTTTGTGTCGACATCTGCGACGCAGATTCAAATTCGCGATAGATTTCAACGGTTGGGTTTTTGGCATTTAATGTCCTCACCTACCTCCAACGGTTATGAATGCACAAGAGCTTATATAAGGAGTTACTTCTCAGCATTTACTTCATCTGGAGACTTACAATCACTGTTCTATTGCTTGATTCAAACTCAAAATTTTCAAGCTTTCATTTATTGCTGAACTCTAGCTCTTGTTCCTCATATCTATTTATCTCTTCATTTATTGTAAATCAATTTTTGTAAAGAAAGCGAGTGTTTATCATTTAATCACTTCATTTATTGCATTCAAGGGTGAGTCACTCTTTACGCTTTGAGTGAGTGAATAAATCTTATCAAAGAAGAGTTCAAGAGTGATTAGAAGAGAACATTGGATTATTTTTATAGGATCATCTTGAAGCTGATATAGGTTTTTGAATGTGTCCGTAAATATTCATTTGCTCAAGCGAAGTCTTAAAATTGTAAAGGCTTGGAATGTGCCCGTAAAGCATTATACATAGTGAAAATACTTAAGAAAAAACTTAAGGAGTGGACGTAGGTTTGGAAGAAGCCGAATCACTATAAATCCTTGGTGTTTGGTTTTTTTTCTTTATCCCTAACTTCTTTAACATTTGCATTACTTTAATCTTTGATTGTCTTGCTATATTTGCTTGCTATATTAAAAGGTTTTAAATATTATTTTTAATTTTTTAAGACCAATTCACTCCCCTCTTGGGTTGTCTAGAGCTAATAATTGGTATCGGAGCTTGGGCTTTTGTTTTTGACTTAATAGTCTAAGAATTCATATGGCAACCACTAGTATCAGACCTATCCAATCTGAAGGTCAATCGACCAATAGACTTCTCTTGTTCAATGAAATAAATTACAATTATTGGAATGTTAGAATGGAAATCTATATTTAAGCCGTAGACTATGACCTTTAGCAGGTTATCATTAATGAACTCAAAAGGCCCATTAAAACTGTTGAAGCAACAATCGTTCTTAAACCTGAAGCTGAGTGGACAGAGAATGATATTTGGAAAATTTAAAAGAACGCTAAAGTTATGAATCTTCTATATTGCTCACTTGACCTAAATGAGTTCAATAAGAACTCTACACGTGACACCAAAGAGAATATAGGATAGACTTGAAGTTATCCAAGAAAGTACTAACCCAGCGAAGGAGTTCAAAATAAGCCTGCTTGTGCATAACTATGAGTTATTTAAAATGAAGTATGATGAAACCATATCTGATATATTTATTCGCTTCACTGACATTATTAATGTATTAAAATCTCTTGGCAAGATTTATACAAATGCGAAAATGGTGAGAAAAATTCTTAGGTGCATGCCTAAGAGTTGGGTAGCTAAGGTCACAGCTATTCAAGAAGCCAAAAATCTCAACACGCTCAGCCTAGAAGAACTCCTTGGATCTCTCATGACCCATGAGATGAACATAAAGATGAATGATGAGAATGAAAACAAAAAGAAGAAGGGGATGAAGAATTCAAATCCTCAACTTATGTTGAAGAATTCGACGAAGATTCCTCAAGTGATGAGAACGAAGATATGGCCCTTATCACGAAGAAATTCAAACGATTTTTTAGAAATAAAAAATAAGGAGAAAGAAGATTCTTCAAGAAGAAAGGATACAAATGCGAGCCTACCAAGTTCAAGGGCAATTCTAGCAGATTCAAAACCGATCACAAGAAAGATGAAAATAAAATTGCAAATCTATGCCTCATGACTAAAGGAGATGATAAGGTAATTCATGACTCTTTCTCTTTAGATGAGCTACAAAATACATTTAAAGATTTGCATGGTGAATTGAGAAAAGTGGGTGCTAAGAACTCTATTTTAAAGAAGTTGGTCATTTCCTCCTCTAATGAAACTGAAACTTTGAAACGTGAAAAACTTATTTTATCAAAACAAGTTTCTATTTTGAAAGATAAAAACAAGGTCTTGATTGAAAAGGTTGAGGACCTTACCAAAACTATTTATAAGTTCACTCAATGAAAGAACAATTTGGACAAACTTCTCGGTATGTAAAAATATGTTTTTGACAAAGCCAAGATTTGGTATAAACTAAAGAAGAAACAAAAGTTCTTAAATAATATTTTTGTCAAAGCATTTTCAAATCACAAAAATGTTACATGTTTTCATTGCTATGAACAAGGATACACTGTTACACATTATCCACATGAAAAACTTTTAAATATTTCTATCAAGATGGTTTGGGTTTCTAAAGGAACACATCTTCAAGGAACTAACATCAAATGACTCAAGAAAATTAGAGTACCAAAAATCAAAACTTGATTCTCTTTGCAAGTGTGTATTAAGTCTTCATTTAATGAGGGAATGTGGTATCTCGATAGTGATTGTTTAAGATACATGACATGCGACCAATCATTGTATGCATTTCTCAAACCAAAAGATGGTATATTTGTGAGTTTTGGAGACAATAACAAAGAAAAAATCATAAAAATTGGGTGTATTGGTAAAATTCATTCCCCTTCTATTAAAAATATTTTTCCTTTTGATGATTTGAAATATAACTTTCTTAGCATAAGCCAACTTTGTGACAAAAGCCACAAGGTTGTCTTTGATCATGTTAAGTGTCTTATTGAAAATTTAACTAATAACAAAGTTATTTTTGAAAGTCATAGGTATAAAAATGTTTATACATTTACTCTAACTGATCTTTTTAAAAATGACATAAAGTGCTTAGCCGCCTTGAGTGATAATAGTTGGTTGTGGCATAGAAGGCTTGGACATGCACACATGAACTTGATTTCTAAACTTTCAAAAAAGAAATTGGTGATTGGTTTACCCCAAATTAAATTTTAAAAAGACAGTGCGTGATGTATGTCAACAAGGCAAACAAGTTAGAAGTTCTTTTTATTCCAAAAATGAGATTTAAACTTTTAGGCCCTTACAACTATTATACATGGACTTATTTGGTTTAACAATGATTTTAAACTTTGGAGATAAAAGATATGCTTTTATTATTAGTGATGACTTCTCTAGATATATTTGGGTGCTATTCTTAGCTCATAAGGTCTTGCCTTTGCCTCTTTTACAAAATTGTCTCAGAGAGTTCAAAATAAAAAAGATTTTCAAATTACAAGTATCCGGAGTGATCATAGTAGAGAATTTAAAAATAAAAATTTTAAAAAGTTTTTTGATGAAAATTAGCTTAACCATAACTTCTCTACTCCTAGAACTCCTCATCAAAATAGAGTTGATGAGAAGAAAAATAGGACATTGGAGGAAATAGCTAGAATCATACTCTGTGAAAATAATCTACTACGATACTTTTGAGCCGAGACTGTCAATACCGCTTGTTTTATGATAAACAGAACTATGATACGAGTTTCTCTAAAAAAAACTCTATATGAGTTATGAAATTGAAGAAAATCTAATATCAGTTTTTTTTGCGCATTTGGGTGCAAATGCTTTATTTTGAACAACAACAAAGTACTTTTGGACAAGTTCGACGCAAAATCTGATGAAGGTATTTTTTTAGAATATTTTATATCTAGCAAAATTTATAGAGTTTTCAACAAAAGGATCCTAGTTGTTGAAGAATCTAAACATATTATTTTTTTATGAAACTAACCTTAGTTCTTCAAAAGACTTTTGTGAAGATAACTTGTTAGATATAGAAAAAGGAGCTGAAGATATCTTCATCAAAGAAAATAAAGTGCCAAATCAAGAGTAAGCTTTAAATCCTCAACAAATTAAAGTCCAACAGGCTGCTGGATCTTCAAATCTTGAAAATTCAGATTTACGTAAGGAGTAAAGGTATGCTCATGGTCACTCAAAAGATCTTCAAATCTTGAAAATTCAGATTTTCCAAACTAAACCAAAATATTTTGAGAAAGAAAAAAACAATGAGTTTTGGACCTTGGCTATACAAGAAGAGCTTAATTAATTTGAAAGGAATAAGATTTGGATTTTAGTTCCAAGACTTAAAAAACACTCTATCATCGGTACAAAATGAATTTTTAAAAATAAAATGAATGAGAATGGAGTAATTTTTAAGAAAAAAGTTCGATTGGTAGCGTAAGATTACAATAAAGAAGAATGCATCGATTTTGATGAGACTTTTGCTTATCTGGCTAGGCTTGATGCAATTAGGATGTTGCTTGCTTTTGCATTGCTTTAAAAACTTTAAACTCTATCAAATGGGTGTCAAAAGTACCTTTTTAAATAGTTTTATCTCAGAAAATTTTTTTGTAAAACAACCTTATGGTTTTGAAAATTCAGATTTTTCAAACCGTGTTTACAAACTTACAAAGACTGTTTATGGTTTAAAATAAGCACTTAGAGCATGGTAGGAAAGGCTAAGCAAATTCTTGATTGAAAATAAATTTTCAAGAGAAAAAATTGATACCACTATTTTCATCAAGTCTAAAAAAAATGATATGCTAGTTGTTCAAATCTATGTAGATGACATTATTTTTGGTTCAACTGACGAATCTCTTTGCAAGAATTTTGCTAAGTGTATGCATAGAGAATTTGAGATGAGTATGATGGGTGAGCTCAACTACTTTCTTGGATTTTAAATTAAACAAACTCAAGAAGAAATCTACATTAATCAAGCTAAGTACACACGGAACATATTGAAGAGGTTTGACATGCTGAAAGAAAAACCTATGGGAGCTTTGATCTGTCCTACAACAAAGCTTGACAAGGACGAAGATGGTATAACAGTAGATGAAAAGCGATATAGAGGTATGATCGGATCTCTACTTTACCTTATTGTTAGTAGATCGGATATCATGTTTAGTGTTTGCATGTGGGCTAGATTTTAATCAAATCTTAAAAAATCACATGTGACCGCCATTAAGCTCATCTTTAGATACCTTTTCGGTACACAAAACTTAGAATTATTCTATCCTAGAGGAATAGCCTTTGAGTTATTTGGCTATTCAGATATTGATTTTGTCGGATGTAAAGTAAATAGAAAAAGTATACGTGAAACTTGTCAATTTCTAGGACACTCACTAATCTCTTGGTTTAGCAAGAAATAGAACTCAGTAGTCTTGTCTACAGCCGAAGCTGAGTACATTACGGTTGGAAGTTATTGTGCACAATTTCTTTGGATGGAACAACAATTAGAGGACCATAGTTTTTATTTAGATTATATCCCTATAAAATGTGACAATACAAGTGCAATTAATATATCTAAGAACGCAATACAACACTCAAGAACTAAGCATATTGAGATTATACATCATTTTTATATGAGATCATGTGCAAAAAGGTAATATCGAACTTGAATTTATAGGCACAGTTTACCAATTAGCTGACATTTTTACAAAACCATTAAATGAAAAAAGAATCTGCTCTATTAGAAGAGAATTTAGTATGTCATGTGCTCCTAATTCATGATTAATATGTCATACTAACCATGTTTTTTCAATGCATTTCAATGCTTTTGATATTCTTCATTAATGTGTAAAAAGTATCGATACCACTTGAAAAAGTGTTGACATATTAATGTGCTGAGTTGACCCAAAACTGTATAGAGTGGCACTATGAGAAAAAGTGTCGACCTTTTTTTATATAGTGTCGACTCAAATTCGTTGCTTGATTCTTGGTAAATTTGTATCGACACAAAACTTAATCGTGTCGACCCAAACAGCTGAAAGTGTCGACACCTTCACAAATTTTTTTGCCTATATAAAGAGGCATCAGTCCCCCACACGTCGCATTGTTTTCCCTCTCTCTCCATAACCGTTTGTCTCTCGCCGTTTTTCTCTCATTTTTAAAATGTGTCGACTCATCTCCTCCTCCTCTCTTCCAATCTTCTCTCAAATCCTTCACCATGCCACTGAGAACAATGGGAAAAGGCGCGAAATGGTCTGGCGAAGCGAGTTCTTCGAACCCTAGAGCCTCCAAGAAGAAAACGTCAACGACGACTCCGACGACGATGGATTCGGCAATAGCTATTGGAATGACGCAAACATTGATGTTTCAGTCCAACAAGTACCAGAATGTGTACTTTTAATCCTTTGCAAACCGAAAGGTAATCCCAGGGCGCTCTATCGATTTTGTTTATTTTAACTCTATTGAAATGAGACTTGGTTTTCTGATTTGGGTTGGAAACGGCTTCTGCAAACCCATAACCCACATTACCCAACCCTCGTAAATCTCTTTTATGCACATATCCATATTTTTACCATTCCTACCAACAGTATTACCACTTGGGTGAATGATGTCAAAATTCATTTGACCCATCGCATTCTTGATGAAATTCTTGGCCTTCATGAGGGAGATTTGTTTGTATCATGTAAGCAACCAAAGAGAAATATCAATCTTGAAAGTTTTTCCTTCCATGATGCGGTAAAAAAAATCTTTGAAGTTGAAGAAATTGATCCCTCAGAACCCTTGGAAGCCAACTCTCTTAAACCCGAACTGAGAATCCTCCATTATATAGTGAACCATATTTTTCTGCCCCAAATGAAAAAAATTTGGGGATGTCACCTATATGCATGTGTTTGTTATGTGGTTATTCTGGAGAAGAAAGCTCTTGATCTTGGTTTTCTTTTCATCTCTAGTATGCTTCAATTGCATGGGAAATTAAATTCTTCTCTCCCTCATGCGATGTTTTTAACAAAAATTTTTAACAAAAGTTTTCAATCATTTTGGTGTTGACCTATCTGCGAAGAAGGTTGTTACTTTTTCTAAACATAACTTGTATGATAGTTCTACCCTTAAGCATATGCAGATTGCTAATGTTAACGGTGTTTGGACTAAAACTTGTCATGGTATCCCATTCTCTAACAGAACTCCTCCTCCTCCACCTCGTTCCATATCTCCTATCTAGACCTCATGTTGATCCCTCCTCTATTCCTCATTCTTCTCATAAAGTTCCATCTTCAATTGGTCCCTCTCATGATCTTCCTGAAATCACCTTTCTTATAAAAAATCTATCCTCATCCTTGACAAACTTTCAAGCAAAAGTTGATCAGGACTTTTTTGATCTTTATCACACCATATCTGATCTTTCTGATAAAGTTAAAAGTTTAGACAAATCCAATTGTATCTTACGAAAAGAAGTTGAACGTGCTACTGATGCTGGAAGATCTTTGTGTCGCACAATGGATGACAGTATTGTCTCATAAAGTTCCATTCTCCGGTAAGTCACAAAGGAGTATGATGAAGGAGTTGTGATTGCTGTTCAAGAGAATGCCAGAAAAGTCGAAGAACATCTCCAATGGCTCAAGAAAGCATGGGCTACATAGTTTAAGCCCAAGGAGATAAAGGCGGAAAAAGCTGCAAGACAGAACCATGAAGCAGACTGGGCCTTGGCTGCCACTCTTAAAGCCATGGCAGCAGCTAAAGCTAAAGATGAAAGAGCTCGATCATCCAAGGAACGAGCCTCTGCGACCAAACAGAAGGCTGAAGAAAAGAAAAAGTTGAAACGATTCATGGATGACCAGTGATCCACCTTTTTTGACAATTCCAAAAGGGGAAAAAGTGAGAGAAAAGGGAAGCGAAGTAAATGGGAGAAAACAACATTACCAAACTTTCAATTTTTTTTATAGAAGGAGAAGACGTAATGTTTAATATTTTTTTGTTTGAATGTTTTGGTTAAATTGTTGAATGGTTTGGATGAATGTTTAAAACATTTCTTAGGCTTATGGATGAATGCTCATATATATGTTTGAGCATAGCCAATCTTGTTCATAATTACATATGTGTTTGGATTTTGGAAATTCACTTTGCATATAATTGTTGTGATGCACAAATCTTTTTAAGTTTATATTGCAAATCATTTTCAAAGTGTATATTACTCTGTTGAATGTATGCCTAATTTTATGAATGCATATTTTGTTTAAGGCATATCGATACGGGGAGAACCTTTGTTGAAAAATTATTTTAAATATTTTTTTAGAAAATGTTGAAATGGTTGTAATCATAAAAAAAGTGTTGACACATATAGAATAAATGAGTTGACACATTTACCAAAAGAAATGACCTATCTCTCAAGAGGATTAAAACACCTAAGTATTTTGAGAATACTTTGTATTGGACCCAATTGATAATTTAGTCAAAATTTTAAGGCAAAGTATACTTGAAAATATCAAGTGTGTCAACACCTTTAAACAAATGGTGTAACACCCTAACTTGTCATTGAAGTTGCTTTCAGATATTAAAAGTTTGTGTTGACACAAATGAATTTTGTGTCAACACAAAAGAGCTGAAACTCTTTGAACTCAAAATGAGTTGACACAAATTGAGTTTGTGTCGACAAAAAAGTGGTTTCACACTTTCGGTATTTGAAACTTTGAGTCGACACAAATGCCAAATGAGTCGACACAAAAGAACCGAAGCCACCTGTAGATTTTGGGTGTCAACACAAAATTGAAGATGAGTCAACACAAAAGACCTGAGCCCGCCTGAAGAAATGTAGTGTCGACACTAATGTTCAAAGGAGTCGACACAAATATATAGCGGGTTTCCGTAGAATTTCAGTGTCGACCATAAGAAGATTTGTGTTGACACAAATAGTTCTATCCCGGATGCTGAAGTTCAACTGAGTCGACATAATATCTATTTGTGTGGACACTATGGTGTTGCTGAGGAAGATTGCAGAAGTTGTGTCGACACCTCAGAAGATTTGTGATAACCCAATCACTTGAAAATCCTTATCCTAGACATTTTGTGTCGACCCAAAAGCCTTTGTGTCGACACCTGCGACGCAGATTCAAATTCGCGGCAGACTTTAACAGTTAGGTTTTTTACATTTAATACTCTTACATACCTCCAACTGTCATGAATGCACAAGAGCTTATATAAGAACTTACTTCTCAGCATTTACTCAATCTGGAGACTTACAATCATTGTTCTCTTTCTTGATTCAAACACAAAATCCTCAAGCTCTCATTTATTGCTGAACTCCAGCTCTTGTTTCTCATCTCTCTTTATCTCTTTATTTATTGTAAATCAATTTCTGTAAAGAGAGTGAGTGTCTCTTATTTAATCACTTCATTTATTGTATTCAATAGTTAGTTATATCATTTACCCTTTAAGTGAGTAAGTAAATCTCATCAAAGATGAGTTTAAGAGTAATTAGAAGAAAATAGAAAATTATTTTCATAGGATCATCTTGAAGCTGATATAGTATTTTTAATGTGCCCGCAAACATTTGTTTGCTTAAGCGAATTCTTGAATTTGTAAAGGTTTGGAATGTGCTCGTAAAGCATTCCACATAGTGAAAATATTCAAAGAAAACTTAAGGAGTGGACGTAGGATTGAAAGAAGTCAAATCACTATAAATTCTTAGTGTCTGATTTTTTTTCTCTATCCCTATCCTCTTTAATATTTGCATTACTTTAATCTTTGATTATCTTGATATATTTGCTTGTTATATTAAAAGATTTTTAAAAATATTTTAAATATTATTTTTAATTTTTTAAGACCCAATTCACCCCCTCTTGGGTTACTTAGAGCTAACAATTTTTTCTTCTTTTTTTTTTGTTCTCCCACCTCTTGCATATCCCATGTTTGTTTGCCCTATTACATTGTATATAAAATAACTTACAATAGTTTATTTATTTCTTTTGGAAGTGTTGGACATGGAATACTATTTCTTTCATAAAGTCTTTTAATTTAATTCTCATTTTTTATTGTAATTTTCTTTTCTTTTGTTTTCTTTTCTCTTTATTTTCTTTCATCCCTTTTAAATAGTTAGCTATCTTTCTCACTAGTTCAATAAATATTTTCCAGTTTCTTTATTCTTAGTATAAATTTTCTTTTACAATTTTTTTCCTTAATTACTTTAGATCTTTGAACTCTCTTTTATTAAAACACTTATTTTTGCTAGTAGACTTTTTTTTAAAATATAAATTCTTGTGCATATTTTATTTTTAGTACTTATCCTATTCTTATTTTTCTTTTTAAATGAATGTTATGCATGTTTTGGTGATTTTTTTTAAATGCATGTTTAGAGTAGTTTAATTTATTTTGTAGCAAATCATGTTTAGGTTATTTTTGCATCTTTAGCCTATTCATTTGAATTATGCTAGTTTAGTTTTTTCTTTTTTTTTTGTAAAATCGCATGCGGGTGTGTTCCATGTATCATTTTGATAGAAATTGCATGCCATATGACTTAGAAATTAATCCCTTTATTTGTCCTAATTTGGAGTGTTATGTACATATTTTATGTATTTTTCATATTTAATTTTGGATGTTTTCTCTTTATTCCTATTTTCTTTAGTTATATGCATTTGAGAAATTCTATTAAAGAACCAATGATGATTAGTAGAGGCCAACCTTACGGTTGGGCGAACGGGGTGC
>JAOTRH010000023.1:12381868-12412494 GCA_034768845.1 Heliamphora exappendiculata | reverse complement strand
CTAAATAATTATAAAAATAATAAAAATATAAACATATATAACAAATTAAACAAAAAAAATAAAAAAAAAACTCAAAAAAACTCAAGACCCGCCCAATGCACGGGTCCGAGCCCTTAGTCCGAGTTGAGCACCCTAGGGCCTAGGTCAACCCTTTGATGAAAAAGTCCAAAAATTTAGCGTGAACTTGCCGGCCCAAACCGAACTTGATCCGCCCAAACTATGATCGAACCGAGTTAGGCCAAAATTACACCTTTAATTGCAACTTAATTTTACTTGTACAACATATGCACACCAAGATAAGTAATGCATACATCAATATATATATATATAAAATAAATTTTCAAATCACAGAAGAAGAATATCAATTAATTCATATACGAAATCTTTCAATATTTCAAAGACTAATCGATTGATTAATCAAAAAAATAATGAATTATGGAAAGACAAAAATACAGAATAAGAAATTATGAAAATAAAAAAATACAAAATTTTTTAATGCTATTAATCTTTTTAAATAGCATTAATCAAGTAATCTTTTTCTATTCATTTTTGTTTGTTTCTTTCCATTGAATATCTAAATTAGTTTGTTAACTTTATATTTAAAATATATATTTTTTTAAAATCTGCACATGACGCTCTAAGAGATCTCTTAATAAAAATCTTCTTTGATTTATTATAGATAGATAGATAGATAGATACATATCTTAGATGATAAAAATGTCTTATATGATTAAAATATTTCATGTGTCACTTTTCCATACACAAACTTACATATATCTTTAAATAATTCATATTTTTTTCTCCCACTCACTCTCTTTTCACTCACACAAATCCACATATATTGTGTCAATTTTTTTTCATTCAATTTATTTTTCACTCATTTCTTTTCAGTTTATACTTAAAAACGAAAAACACCCGTCGAAAACAAAATAAGAAGTGCATAAAATGAAACAAAAAAATTAATGCTACTTTTAAAATGACCGATTGTAAAAGAATAAGAATGAGCAGTACAATTTTTTTTTTTCCAATTTAGATTATCCTAAATCAATGTACCTGCGAATACTCATTATTTTCTTTTTTACATAACAATATATATTAGTCATAGAAACACTTATTAGTAATAGTAAAAAGTTGAATTCTTAATATATTTTTTATTACTATATTTTTTGTTTTTTAGCTTTTATATTAAACAATGCCTTTAGACAGAGTTCTTGTTCTCTCTTTATGCAACAAGAAGGGATATGTGTATTGGTCATGGTTAAATGTGACATCAAGATGTTTTAAATGATACAATTATAATTATAAGTTTGTTTGAAGATAAAAGAAAATCTATACTGTTATGGTAATAATAATAATAGTAATAATAATGTTTCTTAGCAAAATAATAATAATATTAATAATATTCTATAATATCATAATTAAAAAAGAGCAAGGGTAATATAATTTTGGAATAATTAATTAGAAGTTTTATATAAGAGACTTGTATTTCATTAAAGCCTAATTATTTTTTTAATATTTAACAATTTTTTTAAAAAAAATTTAGTTATGAAATGAACAAATATGCGTTTACGGTAAGCTCGTTTCCACTCTGCGTAGCCCCTCCTCACATTCTGTCTCCCTCCCTCCTGTACCCTAATAACCAGATCCGTCGCTGCCATCCCTCACCGTTGGCCCTCGTCGTTGCCGTCGCACCAATCGATTCTTCGCAACTTTAGAAAACACTCCTAGCTCTGATCTGGTCTATAGAATCTTCATCTTCTTCTTTGCGCCGCAACACCCTAAGTTTTGGTGCTACTTTTTTGGCAATGTGTTGTTGAATCGGTGAAGTTGTTGTGTGCGAGCTTGTCTCGGTTTGTGTGCCCACGCAATTGAATGGTGGTTCTTCATGCCGCGGGAGCCATTACCGCCTTAGAATCGAAAGGATTTCGTTAAGGAATGAAAGCATCAAAGCTCGTCGGAGTTCGTAGTGTTTGTTGGAGTTCGTAGCAACAGAGCTCGTCGGAGCTCCTCTCTCTCTCTCTCTCTCTATTTCTCTCTCTCTCCGTGGTGGTGGTGGTTGTGGTTGCTGTGGTTGTGGTCTGGTGGTGTTGGTGATAAAGTCCCATTTGAAATTCAAAATTTCTCGTTTGTTATGTTAGCAAAATTCAAAATATTTCATTTATTTAAAAATAATGAAACATTTACACATTTAAATATATATTCATTTAAAAATATCTCATTTATATAACTTGTCTCATTTTAAAAAATAAGACATTTTAGATATTTGTTATGAAATATTACATTTGTTTAAGAAATATCTTGAATCATTTTATAACAAATAAGACATTTGATAATAATATCTTATTTTTGTTTCTAGAATTAGAATGAGGCATTGATAACAAATGAGATATTTTTCAAATCTAAAATGGGAATTCAAAATCAAAATGAGATATTCAGATTTCTCTCTCTTTGTGTGTGTGGTGATGGTGGCGGCGGCGACAGCGACGCTGTTGGTGGCGGTGGCAACGACGATAGTGGTGCTGACGGATGGGGAGTGATATTTGGCAATGATGGAGAGTGAAATTATATTCGGAGTAATTTTGGTATATAAAATATAAAATAAGACTTAATAGAATATAAATTTTAGGTATGACTTATTGAAAAATAAGTTGCATAAATGGGACCTAATCCAAAATTTTTCTATAATTTTTTGGTGAAAATTATTTCTTTAATTAAATTTTGTTATAAAAAAGATGAATAGCAAAGAAAAAAATACTAAGCAATTATCAAATGAAGTTTTTAAATGCACACGCTATTTTGTTTGGTGCACTCATAAATACATTTGTTTATGTCCCAATACAAAAATAAGAAAATTTTCATGAACTCTTTAACGTGGATTATAAAATTAATACAATTACTCATATTTAATTACTATATTTTATATATAGATGATTTAACTTAGAAAGCAATAGGAGTTTGATTGAAACTAAAAATAATATGTAATATTTTCTTCCCTAATTCCGTATTGATATATATATTTAAATTTTATAATAAATATACTTAAAAATAAAATTATTTATTTTTACTTTATATTTTTATAATAAATAAAAATATACCCACAACGCAAAGCGTGGGACACAACCCCTAGTAGTGATAATAAGGCAAGGGCAGAAGTTGGGATGAGTGGCATTGGTAATTGGACACCCACAGTTGTAAGGCTTTATGCAAACCAAATACTTGATCTGATCTGTGGGCCAAAAACTTGTATTTTTTAAGCCCTGGGCCCAACATGCCTATTTATATGTAACTTTGAAGCCCAGATGTCAAGTTAGCAAGATTTGAACTTATTAAGGGCCTGTTTGGCAACGCTAGGTTTTTGACTAAAAATATTAAAAAATCAAATTAAAATACTAACTCTTAGAATATTCAAGTCAAACTCTAACCACTTTAAAAATACAATAATACCCATCATTCATAATTTATTTACTAGTACTACCAAATATATATAATTGTTAATATCAAATATATAAAAAGAAAAAATTATTCAATTTGAGCAAAAAAAAAAAAAAAAAAATTCACTTTTTTATCCAAACAACCAACTTTAAAAAAATTATCTTCAAAACTAAGTTACCAACAAATTTACTTTGAATTTTGGCTAAAAATACAAAAAAAATTTAAAAACTAATTGCTAATTAGAGAAATCGAACAAAACAGAATAATGCAAAAATAATTCATATAAACCGTTCCAATTGGTAACAACACAAGGTTCGGTTTAGTTTGTTGAATAAATTACTTATACAAAAAACTAATTTAATCAAATTTAAAAGTCGAAAATCATAGCTACTTGAATTGGAGCTCATGAAAAAAACAATTTTAATTTTGTCCCCTATTAACTGATCATTCCTAATTTAGTCAAAAACGTATTTTTTTAGGTAAATAGGAAATTAACAATTTATATAACATTACTTTTGTTTTTGGTGCGAAGGAATAAAATTACAATCTAATTAAGGCCCTAATTAGTAACTTAGTTTTTTGATTTTTTTTTACTAAAAACACAAAAAAACCAATCTTTTGATAAAAAAGTAAAAAAATTAAAAACTCAAATCAAAACATAAACTCTCAAAATATTCATATCAAACTCCTATTATTTTTAAAATACAATATTACTATTTATTCATAACTTATTTACTACCACTATCAAATATATATAATTGTTAATATTAAATATATAGAAAGGTAAAAATGTCAACTTTGAACAAAAAATAAAAAAATTAGTTTTTTTATCCAAACAATCAACATTAAAAAAAAATTGTTTAAAAGCTAGTTTACCAAACAGCATACTTTAAATTCAATTTAAAATTTTAACTAAAAATACAAAAAAACAAAAAAATTAGATTTTAAACTTGTTACCAATCGGTCCCTAAAGCCACTACAAAAAAGTTGGCTGAAAACAAATTAAAAGAAATTATTGTATAGGTAAGAAAAACATTACTTTAGTATGTTAATGTGATGTGTTCAACCAGTACATGTATACTATGTATCTCTTTAATGTAGAGTTATATTGACATGTAATAATCATTGAACTCCTATTGTAGAGTCACTTACTAAACTTACAAATATATGATATTTGCGGTATTAGTTAAAAACACCATATTAATATGCTGACATTACATTTTTTACCTACTAAAATATGTGAGAAATTAAGTTAACCAAGAAAAATTATGGTAGCATCTCTGTTAGCAATGATCTCTCTACAATCCTCCACAATTTGCTCATATGGGGAAACACGAGATGCGTACTGTAAAGCAATGCACAACATTTTACTGTGTAGTTTAAATAATTTAGTTATAAAATATATTTGTACAATTGAATTAATTCATTATGTAAAAATCGTTGTGTTTGATATTCATTTAATAAATGAAGCTGGATTAATAGTTGTAGTTATGTAACCAGATAACATTTGTTTACAAATAAATGAATAATACATATAATTTTAATAAAGAAGTAAAATAAATGTTGTCTTATCACATAGTTACAAATTTATTCGATTAATTTTATTTTTTATATGAACAATAAATTTGACGATCTCTACATAATAAATTAATTTGATTATAAAAATATATTTAAAAATAAAATTATTTAAACCACACAATACAATGTTGTGCGGCGACCCTAGGTTTCTCACTGGGGAGAGTTACTAGACTCCTACTGTCACAATATTAAACTATTTGTTATAAATTATCCTCTAACTTATAATTTAGTAAAAAATAAAAAAAATAAAACTGTGCATATTTGGAAAACGTTGGCACGATCCATGTTAACGAATTAACCTATTTTAATAACCCCGAACAGCAATACAAGAGAACTGAACACTTTTAACCAAACTTGCAAAACTCTGTAATAGGCTCTCCTCAATTTCTGCAAAGACGAGAACATTATTAGCACTTTCCAGCCATGGTTGAATGAGAAGTACTCAAACGTTTAAATTAAATTTCTCTTTGGGAGAGTGTTTCTAAACAAAAACTAGTATGGAATGTCGCATCTCTTTTTATCTAAGGCGCTTATATTTTTATAGAATTCTTATCTAGAATAGTTGAGATCTCATGTATTTCTTCTGTATATTTTGCCAAATCAGAGATTTCCTCCTATCTCTTCCTAACAATCCTTACTCTTTTGGGACGTTTCCGTTGCCTAGCTCGAGCTATTATTTTGGGAGCGAAAATCCTTTGGGTGATGATTTCTCCCAAGGCGTTTGCCATTCATCGGCGCAAATTGTCTTGGCCTTCCCTTTTGGGGGGCCCGAACTATTCATGGGCTGTTCTTTTAAGATAGTCCGAACTTCTTTTAGACTGTACTAGGCTTTGGGTCCAAAATCTTGTCCACTTCAAATTGCTCTCAACTCTAGTCTTCACTTATTCGAAGAATTTGGTAAAGAATTGAAGCTTTATTCTTTTCGGAAGCAGTAGTTGTTTTCTTCGGTGAACAGACCCTTGCTTCCATTCTCTTCGTTACTCTATTTGGCGTTATCTTCTTGTCCCCCTTCTCGCTGATGAAATTTTATATTAAGTTTATTTGATTTTTTTTGTGGCTTAAAAATTATTATTTTCTCAATTAAATAAATATTTTAAATTTTATAACTTAAAATCAAGTTGACAAATAAAATATAAATAATATCGATAAACGAAGAATAACACTAATAAATACACTGATGAACACGTCCCGTGATACCATCTCCATCTGGTTTATATAAAAATAAAAGGTTAGTGTGTGTATATATATATATATAAATAAACAAGTTAACATGGTTATATGAGATGTTTATTTTTTTAATTTAAGAGTTGTCATTCATTTTTCATCATTCAATTAATATTTAAAAACTAGACACGTCATACTCTCCTGACTCTCACTCATTGACCATTTCTTTATACGGGAGACGAAAATGTGTTGTGCTGTGAAAGCACAGCACTGTACTTTGGCTTCTTTTTTATTTAGTTTTCGAATATATGTTTATGATTAAATTTGTTTATTATGTAGAGTTTGTCGAGTTTTTTATTTATATAAAAAATTAAGTTGATACGATACCTATAACTAAGTGATCGTATAACGTTGATTTATAATTAAATGAATAAAAATTAAAATTTTAAAAAAAAAACTGTTAAACAAATGTTATTCATCACATAGTTATTAATAAACCTAAAATTTTAAACATATAACAAACTAGGGGTGCACACGGTCCGAATTGGACTGATTTTTCAAAAAATCAAGAACCGAACCGTTCATAACGATTCCAAATTTTTTGGAACCGTGCCCGAACCGTTCAGGTAACGGAACCGGATCCAATCCGTGACAACAGATCGGACACGGTTCGGTTAACGGTTTCAAAGAAAAATGCATTCCCAATCAAAATTAGATACATTCCCAAGCAAAAAAATCTGGATCGGTGAATCCATTCCCAAAGTGCAAAATCAAAGTGCAAAATCTGCAGCCATTCATGATTTAACAATGAAGAATTGAGAGAAGACGAGGAAGAGACGAGCCGAAGTGGCGACAGAGAGAGATCGACGACGAAGATAGATCGGCAACAAAGAGAGGCGTCTGAGAGAGATCGGCGACAGAGAGAGGCATTTGAGAGAGATCGAAAACCGAGAGAGATCAATTGTCACGGATCGTCGTCCATCATCATCCATCGTTGTACATCGTACACCATCACACCCTTGAAAAAGATTAGTGAGAGATCGTTGTCCATCACACAGAGAGATCAGTGAGAGAGATAGTCGTCCATCGTCGTATGTCGTACGTTGTACGTCGCCGTCCGTCGTACACCATCTAGCCCTTGAAGCCGTGGTCGACGACGGCGAGGTGGCGAGGAGGAGTGGCGTGAGCTGAGAGGGAAGGAGTCAAGGGACTGCAAACGTGAAATGAAAAGTTGAAAACTGAGGGACTTAGGGTTTCTTAAGAATTATTAATAATATATATATATATATATTAAATAGAACTGGTCCGGTTCGGTTCAGAACCGTGAAATTAGTTTAGAACCGAGAACCGGACCGTTCTCAAAGGATTTTGAAATTTTTAATCCGAAATCGAACCGTGACCCAAAAAAATCAAACCGAACCGTACGGACTGGACCGGACCGGACTAAATTATCGATTTTTTCAATTTTTTGTGCAGCCCTGTAACAAACTCGATAAACTCTACATAATAAACGGATCCGATCATAAAAACATATTCAAAAAGCAAATAAAAAAAAGTCACAACACATTCCTATCTCCTTCTTTAAGTTGTTTGAAGTAATGAAATATAATCAATTTTTGTTGGTTTTAATTTACGTTAGAAGTGCGTTCAGGCACAAGTCATACTTATAGGTGCATAAGAGGCTCGAAAAATTTGAAAATCGAATCAATCTTATCTCTATGGGTTAGATTGGTTTGATTTTTATAAGTAATTAATTTGGTCATGGGTTCCAAAAAAGACAAACCGATAATATTGGTTCAGTTTCTGGGTTAGTCTGCGATTAATCCGAATTAATCCGAGAACTGAACTGAATTAATCCGATTAATATATATTCACACACACACACCCACATCTATCAAAAAATAAAAAAATATTAACTATTAAATTAATGTGAGATTAATATTAAAAAAATAAAAAAAATTCTAACTTTACAAATTAAAAAAAAGAGTTACCAGATTAGATAATTATTATTAATTGTTATTTATTTGTTATATGATATTTATTTTTGTAAATTTTTTTGGTTAGATATTTGCTATTTTTTTACTAAATAAATTGTCAAATAATTATTTGAAATTTTATTTTATACTTTTATTATATTATATGGGTATTAATTTTTATTTTTTATTCATTTTAAATTTTTAAAATTTATACGTAATAATAATTTTTTATGCACGTAAAATAATTTTTTAATTTTATAAAATCGTAATTTCAAACCGAATCAATTTAATTTTTATTAATTTGATTTCACAACATTATTAAATTAGTTTTAAGTCTAAAAAAAAAATTAATAAAAATTAATTCAATACTAAGTAGAAAATTAAATCAAATTGATACATATACACTTCTAATCATATTATATATATATATATATATATATTGGATGGTGTAAAAAGTTTTGTTGTTCGTCCACAAAAAATAGTTACTGAGCTACCTAAAGGGTATCTGCTCGGCACAACAATAATCATTTGCAGGCTGCAGCTCAGCGATTCTTTTTTCAAGACTTGGAATTGGGATGTAGACAGTGTGTGAGAGACAGGGTAGATAGGGATAGTAGATAGGTCTTCTTTTCTTTTTTTTTTCTTTTTTTTTTTTGAGAGTATTATTTAATATTATTTAATTATTATTATTTATATAATATTCTCGTTAATAATATAGTGAAAAACACAAAATAGAATAATACGAATCATTTTTTGTAGGATAAGTGAATACGAAAATAAAGAGACAAAAATAAAAGCATATTCAACTAAAAGAGAGTGTTAAAATTATTTTTTAAAGTTATTTTTAATTAAAATACATTCTATTTTCACGTTTAATGAATTCTTTAACTAAAAATATATACTTTTAGAAATCGTCATAATATGAGAAATTAAAAATTAAAACACAAATATTAAAAAATCAAAAATAAAAATAAAAATAAGTTTACTGCTACCTCCCCCTCCTGTTTTCCTTGTTTCAACGCTATATATTATTCCATTTCTTACCCTCTCTCTCTCTCTCTCTCTCTCTCTCTGTTCGATCCGTCTGTGATATTAGAAAAAGGAGATCAAAGTTTTGATTTTGTGGAGAGATTTTTGGGTTTGTGGGAGCATTTATGGCGATCATGGAAGGACTACAAGAAGACATGGGAGAAGCAAGCATGCAATGCACTGATCACCCTTCCAAAACCACCACTCCCGGCGGCGGCGGCGGCATATGCGCCTTCTGCCTCCAAGAGAAGCTTGGGAAGTTGGTCTCCTCCTCCTCCTCCGCCGTCCCCATGGCGGTCTTCCCATCTTCTTCCTCCTCTCCCTCTCCTTCCTTTAGATCCCACTTCGGTGCCCCCAAATCCACGCACCTCTCTCTTCCTCCCAACTCTTCATCTTCATCCTCCACCGCCGCCGTCAACCACCACCACCACCATTCCACCTGCAACATCAATGGCTGTCACTACCGTCACTCCTCTCGCAGGGCTCGAATACCTTTTCTTCTCACCCAGAAGAAGAACAAGAAAGACCTGGCTCTAGCAGCCGCTACAGACCGACCTGGTATTGTTTTCAAGCGAAGCAAGTCAACCACCGCTCCCCGCCACGCCGGCCGTTTCACGGCGGCGGACGACTGCGACGACAACAGCCCTCGGAAGAGAGGGTTCTGGTCGTTTCTTTACCTCTCCAAGCACTTGAGAAATCATCGGAAAACCGATAAGCGTTGTGAAGGCGACATTTCCGGCTACGCATCGTCGTCGACGGCGGGGTTATCATCGAACCGGACTTTTTCGCAGAGATCGATGAGGGAGAGGAAGAAGAGGGAGGAATTTGTGGCGGCGGAGGAGAAGGAGAGTCCCGACATGGCCGCGTTTGAGAGGAAGGTGTCGAGATCTAGATCCGTCGGGTGCGGAAGCCGGAGCTTCTCCGGCGACTTCTTTGAGCGAATCTCGACTGGGTTTGGGGACTGCACTCTCCGGCGAGTCGAGTCTCAGAGGGAAGGGAAGCCTAAGGTCACCCCCGTCCACCACGGCGGCGGACAGGAATATATCAAAGAGAGAGTCAAGTGTCGTGGCATTTTTAGCGGTTTCATGATGATCACTTCCTCTTCCTCCTCGTCCTCTTCAGCTGAAGATAATAATATCAATGGGAAGACGGCTGCGGCGGCGACATCGGCGGCCGTCGGGAATCTTGCTCATGGAAGAAGTAAGAGTTGGGGTTGGGCATTTGCGAGTCCGATTAGAGCTTTCAGTAGGCCGCCGCCTGGGAAAAGAGAGGGTTCCAGTAAGAGCAGCACCATTCCCAATCTCAATGCCATTCCTTCCCTCTTGGTTGTGAGAGGTTAATAATTATTAAGCTTCATGTGTTTGGTAGCTTCTTACTTGTACACATTTTATCATGTCCTTCTTCTTCCTCTCGCTCTTTTTTTTTTATCATATTCTTGTACCGTTTATCATATTCTCCTGTGTACGTAGTATTATTATTTTCTCAGTCTCTATCATCTTTTTGTGTTTATCCTTTGGTCCCATTATTGTTTGATAAATTTTCTAATTCAACTGTTCTTAATTTGTCCAATATAATTGTTGTTTGATTTGTTCGGCTTTCTCGGAGTTCCATCCATGCCTCAAAATTAGGGTTGAGCATAGGTCGGTCTGAGAACAGTTTGAATCTTAATTCAAATCCAAACCAATCAAAGATCAATTCTAAATCAAGTCCGGAGGATTTTGATTGGAAGAGAGGAGTCTTGAGAGGATTTAAATTGTATTTGGATCCTAATGGATATTTGTAAAGAAACATGCATTGAGCCCTAATTTAGGATAATATACATGGGTCATGATAATCATGGGGCACCCAATAGCCTGTGTTTAATAAGATAACGGTGAGAATTTATTTCAGTGTAAATTACCATTACACCTTCGGTATTTAAGGGTAATAATACTGACGTATTTTATATTTTTTAAAATTTTATTATTTATTTTTATATTTTTATAACACTTAGATTTTAAAATTAATTTTTATTAACGAAAATATTATTTTAACCGTGTTTTTAGTTTTTTTAATTACAAAATTTTATTTAAAAATTTTTAAATTAAAAAATAAAAAAATTTTAAATATAAAATAAATAACATAAAATTTAATTTATTAATTTATTTTTATTTTTAAGTTTTTTATTTTAATAAAAAAATTAATTTTATGCTACTAATTAATTTTTTTATCAAAATAAAAAACTTAAAGATAAAGATAAATTAATAAATTAAATTCTATGTTATTTATTTTGTATTTAGAAATTTTTTATTTTTTAATTAGAAACTTTTAAACAAAATTTTGTAATTAAACAAAAAAAACAAAAATAAAACAAAAATAAATAAAAATACTGTTAAAGTAGTGTTTTCGTTAACGAAAGTTAGTTTTGGGATCTAAATATTACAAATATAAAAATATAAAAAAATAATAATATTTTAAATAATAAAAAAAATATTAATATTATTATCCTTAAATACAAGAATATAAGTATAATTTACTCTAACCTAAAAAGGGGATTACGTACTCTCTTAATAAAATAAACGCAGCTTCTCTCCAGTTTAAGGGTCCGTTTGGAACTTTACCCTTCAGGGTCATTTGACAAAAAAAAATTTAAAAAAATTAAAAAGTTAAAAATCAAATTAAAATATAAATTATTAAAATATTCTATTTAAATTTTAACTATTTTTAAAATATAAAAATACCATTTTTTCATAACTTAGTCTATGTTGGCCTAGCTTTTTTTATTATGAGGCTTTTTACATAAAAGCTTATGAAAAAGCCAACTTATTTGGTTTTCTATTATAATTAATTGACTTTTTTCACATTTTTTCATATTTATTTTTTTATGAAAAAGTTAAAAAATAAAAAAATTAATTTTTTATCCAAATAACCAACTTAAAATAAGTAGCTTAAAAGTTAAATTACTAAATAATTTATTTTAAACAAATTTTAGCTTTTTGACTAAAAATACAAACAAAAAAAAACTTATAAATTAGTTGTCAATTAGACCCTAAATATGAATTAGAGCTTGCATTTAAATAATAAAATTGTATAATCTAAATATATTTTTTAAAATTGATAACGTGAATTTTATTTATTTAATTGAAATGTTTGGTAGTGCTTAAATTATAGTTTTTTAATTCTAATTTAGCAAAAAAATTAAAAAATTTAGACAAATATACTTATAAATTTTTGCTAACACAAATCTTATTATTTTAAGTTATAAGATTATGACCTTAACAAATAGTTGTAACTTCTTCATAAAATTATAATTATATTTACCTTATAAATTTATAATTTAAACTACAACAAACACCCCAATTGAATCACTCTCTATTTTGTTCGAATTAGATTTTTTATTTTGAATTTAATACTGTTTTCACCATAATTTTGAATTCAATATTACTATTTTATGAATGAGAAATGCTAGCCAACAGCCAATTGGTGGTGGTTAAAAGTGATTTCTATCGGTAAAAGTTTTTTTAATCTTTTACCTCTTGGTTGCTATGATGTGATTGTTACTCTTTTTTATAATATTTTGTGTTGAGTAGTGGCTTATATTATGTTTAACTCCTATAATTAAATTTTTATTTTTATATATTTGTATTGGACTGATGTTATAAATTCATATGAAACTTAATATGTGCAAAATGTTATAATTATAAGTGCTAATATTTATTTTGAGGCTCGAATTTTGGGTGTTAGTTTTTTTTTGAATATTTTTTTGTCTCAAGTTGTAGTATCTACGATTATGATGGATTATATTCCTCGCTCCTGAACGTAAATAAGTTGTATCAAATTATATAATTTTTTTTTGTACGTACATAGTTATGTTTCCAATTGAGTTAGGAAATTGGTTGATTAAATTCTAACATTTCAAAATAAAAATTTATACTAATAATAATTTTTATTATTCACTGTCTAATTGGCTGTAATTAATATCGAGTAATTTTGATAGCTCTAAAGTACCATGTGGTACCCATAGAATAATATTAACCCATTTATGCTAAGTAGGTAAAATAAAATAATAACTCACTAAGGTCTCATTTGACAACCGATTTTAAATGTTTAAAGCTATATTTTTTGTTTTTTAGTTCAAATTCTATAATTTTTACATAATTTTTAAAAATATTATAACTTTCATTATATAAATTTATTTTTTTATAAAAATTATATTTTTAAAATGTACTTGTCAAAATCTAACAAATAAAATTAATATTAAATATAAAATTATTTAAAAATAAATTTTAAAAAAATATAGCAACTCTAAGCCATAAAAAAATTAGTCTTTTGAGTTAAAGTTACGTTAAGCCTATTCACTCTATAACTCTCTCAAACTAACTTTTAACTCTTAAGGGCTTATTTGTTTTGTTGGCTTTATACCGAGTTTTGTTTTCTCTCATATTTGAATTTCAAAAGTAGGGAAGGATTATCAATTCGGAGTGAATTCAGTATACCATGAACATTGGATTATTGAATCCCGAGAGAAATGGTGGTTATATTAGTCTAGGGATTAAAAATTTTGGTGATTTTTCATTTATGCGTGCAGATCTGTTCCATGGAAGGGATGAAAACTGAGCAATAGGCGCGTTTGAGTAATTTTGCTTATTGACTTATAAGTTAAAAAATAAGTCACGTCGTTTGGATAACCAAATAAACTAAAAATAAAAAAATAAGTAAATAAATAAATAAACAAATAAACTCGTTTGGATAGTTAAATTAACAAATAAACTGGCTTATAAGCCAATGAGTAAGTCTACTTACAAAGATTACTTTCACATATCCAAATAATTTATCTGTGAACTTAATTTATCTGTGAGCTAAATAATTTTTTTGTAAGTTTTATTTAATTTAAATAATTTATCTGTGAGCTAAATAATTTATCTATGAGTATTATTTAATTTAAATTTATCTGTGAGCTAAATAATTTATTTATGAGCCTTATTTAATCTAAATAATTTATCTGTGAGCTTAATCTCAATTTTTTAGTTTATCTGTGAGTTTAATTTATCTGTGAGCTAAATAATTTATCTGTGAGCTTAATCTCAATCTTTTAATTTATCTATGAGCTTAATTTATATACGAGCTAAATAATTTATCTGTAAGTTTAATTTAATCTAAATAATTTATTTGTGTAAGCAAAAAATTAGCTCACAGATAAATAAGCTTACAGCTTATATGCTTATTGGATAATTATTAGGTAAATAAGCAAATAAGCTTATAGATAAATTATTTACTTATTAGGTAATTTTTTAAATGTAAGCAAAAATATTATTTGTAAGCTCACAGATAAATTATTTTAGTTTATCTGTGTAAATTATTTAGATTAAATTAAGTTTATGATAAATTATATAGCTCACAGATAAATTAAACTTGCAAATAAACTAAAAGGTTGAGATTAAATTTATAGATAAATAAGCTTACAAATAAGCAAATAAGCCAAAAAATAAGCCAAAAAATTTTGCTTATTGGCTAATTTTTGTTTTGCTTATTTGCTTATTGGATAATTTATCAGTAATCTTATTTGCTTATTTGTTGTGAGCTAATTTTTTACTTACACAAATAAATTAGCTCACAGATAAATTTTTTATTTACACAGATAAATCCAAATATTGCTCACAAATAAATCTAAAACTCATAGATAAATTTTTTGCAAATTCAACCTTACTCAGGTTCTCAAACTCATCATGCATGTTATCCGAGTTGTTTGTTAAGCAATTTTTTTTGAAAATTCTAACAAGTTACAAATATTTGAAAATTTTGATAGACTTTTATTTCACATTTGTTTTTCACTCAATTCAAAAATTAGTTTTATTTTAAATAATAAAAAAATTATATTAATATCTCAAATACTATAATTAAAAAAATAAGTATATTAAATCGAGAGAGAGAGAGAGAAATATAGAATCATTTTAGAATTTGAAAATTTTAAAAAATAATAAAAAAATATTAAAATATTAAAATAAATAACATAAAATTTAATTTATTAATTTATTTAAGTTAATTTTAAAATAAATTAACTTAATACAAGGGTAATATTAAAAATTGACCATTATAATCTTATCACACGTTATTCAATTACACCCAAATCAAATATGAATTTATGGAGTCCGTTATTTAATTTTATTCAAATCAAATACAAAAAAATAAATTTCACTTCATTATTAATCTCACTTTATTATCAATTTCACCTCACTACTAATCGCATCTAATCTATACAGTGTTATCAAATGAGCCCTTTAAATTTAAAGTAATTTTAAAAAAAATTTAACTTAAAATCAAATCACCAAACAATGCCTATATGTACGTCACATTATCCGCCAATGTACATGTTTGGGATATTTTTTAAGTTTGGCTTTGAGAAGATTTTACTTTTTTTAAAAAAAAAATTTTAAGTAAGTGAATGAGATAATTTTTTTGTAGTAATTTTTTTAATTTTTTATTTTTTATTAAAAATTTTAAAATATATTTATATTTAATTTTTAAGTTATAGTATTTGAAATATTGACATGACTTTTTTTGTTTTTATAAGTACGATTGATTTTTTTATGTAAAGATATTATAATAATTTTATTTTTGAAAAAGTTTAGAAGTTTGAGATATGTATTGATTTTTTTTATTGAATTAAGAAATAAAAAAATTTAATTAACTATTTTTAAAAACCATATAATATAGCCTAAAAACTGTTTTTTTTTATAAAAATAAATCAGCTTAAAAGCTAAGCCCCAAACGTACCCTTACTCCCAAATTGCCTAATATGAATTTTTACAAATTTTTATACTATTAATTTACCAAAATGAATTACCGAAAAAATGATGGTCAATACTGAATACTGTACCATACAGACTGAAGTGGAGACAAGTGGAGCTGTATTAAAATTAAGTCGTGGGCTGTCTCCATCGACTCCACCGGCTCAACCAATCCAAAATTCCAACCTGAGAGCGACACCACTGTCTACGCACTCTACACTCTAGAGAGAATCTAGAGAGAGAAAACAGACATTTTCTTTCTTTCTTTCTCTCTCTCTCTCTCTCTCTCTCTCTTTCTATATGATGTTTGGTTGGCACTCTCGGCGTAGAAACAGATCATTTCATTTTCAATTTGCGTCACCAATGCAAACCCAAATCTCTTCCACCTTCGTCTCAATCTTTCCCTCTTGATTCTGTGAAAACAAATAAACCCACCTAAGACATCGAGTTCTTTAATGGGTTCATTAATGGTGGGAATCCAGAAGAAGGGTTCGAGTTTTCTATGATTTTCTCGGCACTTTCCTTCACTTTCTGTTCTCTGGTTAAGTCCGAGAAAACTCCCCCTCCCCCTTTTGTTTGGCTTTCAACTTTCTCATCGCCTGGTTATTAGTTTGTGTGCCCAATACCATTTCTGGTTGGTCAAAACATCTTGACCTTTCCTTTTTGGTCCCCTTTTTCTGTTTCTGTTTCGCGTTTTGTCACTTCGCAGTTTCGAAAGGTTAACATCCCATAAAACTTTCATCAAAAACAAAAAACAAAAACAAAAAAAACCCATAAAACCGATCAAAAACCCATTTCAGATCTCAACACTCCTATCTCTTTCACCTCACAAACTCTCCCAAATCTCTTTATTGGGAAAACCCAACTCGCTAAATCATCATCAAAAGGGGGGGAAAAAAAGTTTGAGCACGAATTTAGAGTCCCATCTGAACAAATTAATCTTTGAAGTTCAGATCAGTCCGGTGCGAAAAAATGCAAAACCCATCGACGTATCAACAGATCCAGCCCCAATTCCCAGATCACGAGCACCTGAAATGCCCGCGTTGCGACTCTACCAACACCAAGTTTTGCTACTACAACAACTACAACCTCTCGCAGCCCCGCCACTTCTGCAAGAACTGTCGGAGGTATTGGACCAAGGGCGGTGCTCTTCGGAACATCCCCGTCGGCGGCGGAAGTCGGAAGAACACGAAGCGCGCTTCCAAACCGAAGCGCGCTTCAACGTCCTCCTCCTCGTCGCCGCTCTCATCTTCCACCGCTCGAGCAGTCCCATTACCCGAATCATCGGCCGGATACGGATTGCCAGCGCCGGCGGCGGTCGATCAGGACCGTCGGATGGTCGACGTCGGCGGGAGTTTCAGCTCGCTTCTGACGTCGAACGTGCAGTTTGGGAATTCGCTGGCGGAGGGTTTGAATCCACATGGGACGGCCGCGGTTCAATTGGGAGTGTTTGGAGATCAAAACGTTTCGAATTCGGAGACGAATGCGATCGGAAACCCACAGATTGAGTTGCAAAATACTAACAATTCGGAGAGCTTTTTGGGAGTTCAAAACGGAGGTGATTCGAGCTGTTGGGGTGGTGCCAATGGGTGGCCTGATCTTTCCATTTACACACCAGGTTCGACCTTTCAGTAAGTGAAAAACTTCAACCTTCCTAGACACAGGGAGTTCATTTGTGTTTCAAATCTTCTTCCAAAATAGTATTAATGCTTCTGATTATGAATTTATGAGAACAACCTCTGATTTGGGACTTCATAAACTAATATATATGTGTGTGTGTGTGTGGTGAAGAAAGGTGTGCATGAATAACCCAAGTGTGTGCTTGAGCATTTTCTGTGGCTCTAATATATTGTGACAGACAAGCCAAGGGGAGGCCACAACGTTAGCATTCTCTATACCCATGATGGTTCTATTGTTTGATTTTGTGTGGTGCTTGTTTATATTATAGATTTTTTTTTTGTTTATATTATGGATTTTTTTTTTGTTTTTTTTCTGTTTTTGTATGTGTGGAGAGGGGTGATGAGAGAAAAGGAATGAAGTAAAAAGATTATATTTTTTGTTTTCTTGTTTGAATGAACAGGGGAAAAAAAGAGAAAAAATAGTTATTAAGCTGTATTACATGCACAATAAATTATTTGTTAAGTCTTAATTTTTATTTTTTATTTGTGTTTGATTGGTCATTAATGATACAATGATATGATATGTACAAATAACTTTTTTCATAGTTATTTTGCTGTTATCTTGTTTGATTAGCTTAAATAAATAAAAAATTTGTCTAGTACTATTTACTAGTTCAACCTTGTAATTAGTGTGTTTTGAATTTGTATTTTGAAAGTTAATTAGTGTATATTGTAAAGTTTAAGTTACTTTTCTTTTCAAATTTTTGTTATTTTGAAGAGATTTAAAAAGTATTTGTTAAAAGAAAACTCGATCTCTTTATTTCTTTTCCTATTTTTCTCCACTTCTCTCTTGTTTAGCAATTCAAACAAGTGATTCAGACGAGAGATTCTTTTTTTTTTCTTTTTCTTTAAATCACTCAATTCAAATATGCTGTAACAGTTGGTTTAGGTACATAGACTACAAAAATATATTTCAATCAAGCACCTGGGACTTGTAATACATATATACGTACATATAAATGATTGATCCAGATCATTTTATGTAGTTGATTCTGTCTATGGATTTTTGTGTCTAGAATTTCTCTATTTCTAATTACATGGTTTGGTAATATATAATGAATATAGGCCTTGTTTGGTATCAGGATAAAAGGTTGGAATTGGACTACTACTGTATAATAATTTTATATACACTTTTGTTTAGTTACTTAAATTTGTGTGGGACTTTTTATTCTCCTTAACTATATTTGTCCCTTGTACGAGAGACTATTTGTATTTCAAGAGGTGAGGGTTTAGCTAACTTAAGATATCAGTAGATTATTCTATTCTAAATCAAATATCATTTGGTACAAAAAAAAAAAAATTACATTAATAATTTAATTTATAATACTCATGGTACTATTAATTCAAATATATTAATTATTCAATAAAAATAGTTCTTTCTACCAAACGAGACCATAACTTTTGTAGCGTTTATATAGATTTATGTATATAGGTGTGGTTGTGCGTAGGGTTTGTTGGTCAATTATATATTATTCTGCATGCAATGCAGTATATATGTATGGTGGTGGTCATGCATGCCGTTCTGTACAAGATTTGAGTTTTTTCTTCTTTTTTTTTTCCCTAAAAAATTCTGGAACGATGAACTTCAAGTGTCTAAATTCATCTGCTAGACTTGCAAACCGAATAAGACTTGAATATAAAATTTTTGAATTTATAGTCATTTATTTTCTTGGTTTTTTCTGGGTACAAATTTATGGTTCTTATTCACAAGTGACACGTTAAATTTTTTAGGGTATGTTTGATTGATCGGATTATACATGGGATTAGATTATATAATATTTTATAAAATTATATTTTTTTTATTTGAATTTAACAAGTGGTAGAAGGATTATACATCTATTGGATAATTAATTTTACAAAATATGATATATACAATGTTTAAAAAAATATTATATTAATAATTCATTCATTACTAGTATTATGAAACTACTTATTAAGTAGAATTATATATTCTATCATTATTACTCCGAACAATGTCTTTAAAGTATCAAATTTGAGATTTTGTTGTGTTTGGATGCAAGGGAATTTGATGAAATTGGGGAGAGAGGATTCTGGGAAGCCGATGTCCATGGATTGGTTCTAATCTTCCTACATTGTTTGGCTTAGACAGGGATAACTAGTTATTGAGGAATTATATGACATTATTTATGAAGTATTTTTATTTAATTATGTAATAAAAATATTTTGTATATCATAATATTAGTTTATTTTTGTTAGGCAGATGAGAAATTGTAAAAATAACCCATTTAATATACTTTACACATTTTTATTTATTAAGAATACTAAATAATTAATATTACACACTACTCTTGGAAGTTCCCAATAATTTTCCCTAATTCTCTATTCTTCCACTTTATTATATATTATCTTTCCTTTTCCTTTTTATCTGTTTGGTTTCATTATTTTATACCTTCTTTTTATCATTCCCTTGGCCATTGTTTCCAATTCTGACAAGTATTCCGTTCATGTTTGGTAGCATTTGTAGTTTTTATTTTATTATAATAAATAAAAAAACATATTTTTATTTATCTTTTAAATAAGATATGTTTGGCAAATAAATATTTTGTCAAAATTTTATTTTAAAATAAGTGAAGGGTGATAGAGAGAATTGTCGAAGATGGAAATGTTTATGATGGCCTGAGTTGATAATAGGCCACGGCGATTAGCGGTCTAGGGAGCATGCTGTATGCTGTGTATGGTGCACAACACAGGGTGCTGTGCATTTTAAGTGTTTAATTTTTGAATATATTTTTATGATTAGATTCGTTTATTATGTAGAGCTCGTCAAATTTGTTATCAGTAAAAAAAATTAAATTAATCAAATATCTGTAACTATGTGATGAAATAGCATTTATCTACAAATAAATAAGAGAGGTAATAATAATTTTGATAACAAAATTATTAAACAATTGTCTTTGATTACATAACTATAGATAATTGGATCTAACTTGACTTTTTTTCATAGATAACACACTTGACGAACTTTGCATAATGAATAATGAATAAATCCGATCGTAGAAATATATTAGAGAACCGCACACTTAAGGTGAACAGCACCTTGTGCTGTTTAGTCATGCACAACAAGGTTCTTAGGTCTTGGCGATTGGAGGGGTCCGATGACAACGGGCAACTGTAGTGGGTTAGGACTTTAGAAGGTGGGGAGTTAGCAAGATTTATTACTAATAGCCGAAACTGATAAGCAGGGATTTAAAAATTCACCAAAATGATGGTTGAATATAGTAGCAAAGATCACGACCGGAGATAGCGGCTAGTGGGCAAAGGTGGTGGCCAGTAGGGAGAGATAGTAAGTAGAGATATTGATCGGTAGAAGAAGATAGTAAGTAAAGATGGAGATAGGTAGTAGGTAGAGGTGATAATTATCTATGTTAGTAAGCATGTGTGAAAGCTACAGTTAGTGTGGAGTGGAGGTGTTAAGTGAATGCCGCAGTCGTACATGAATAGAAGTAGTTACTGAAAGTGGTGGCGAGATGGTAGTTGGCATTAACCAGTAGAGGTGGTGAATGTAATAGGTGAAATTAGTGGTTGATAGATAGAGTTGGTCGCTGTTGGCTAGTAGTGATTTTAAAAAAATTGATTGATGAGGTATTTCGCAAAAAATAATTTTATTTTTTTTTTTCACAAGAAACTCTATTTTACACTAATAAAAATAATAATTTTAACATATGGACGTTTTTAACCTCTTGTTCTATTTTCTATCGCAATGATTTCTTGATTAGTTTATCAATGATCAACAAGTTTGACTTTTTATGTTGATTGTGCTTGTATTACACGGGTATCTCACTAGTGAATTTAAAAGACATCGTAAATTGATGTGCTATTAAAAGCTCTAGAAAAGTCTAAAGCAATAAGAGCGAAGCACATATTTTGGGTGAGGTTTTCAGTTGTTATTCGCTTTGCACTTGACTATGTAACATTTGCGTGTAAGCATTTATTTTTAATAAATTAATAAAAAAATAAAAGTAAAGCTTTTAATTTATCAACATAAGAGATTTTTAATATATTCATGCTAGTACTTCTATAAAAAGAATATGAAAATATATGAATTTCTGTAATTGCATTCGACGATATTTCAAGATTTAAAATTGATCAATAGCAGTCTCAGTATCAAGAGTATCAAATACATCTCAATTATATAGAATATGGTTGAAATCGATATAACTTCATTTATCACCTCAACTTTCTGAGTAAAAATATAATTAGAAGAGAATATTGCATTGTGATCGATTTTTTATGGATAAAGTTGTTCTTATTATATTAATTAAATAAAATAATAACAATAATAAAAAAAATAAGATAATTCAAAATTAAGAGACTATCAAGGAAATATTAGGAACACAATTCAACAAAGAGAGATGAAAGTGAATACAAAATTTAAATGAAAAACTTTATATTTTGAAATTAAATACTTGGATAGATGTTGAAATTTAAAAGCAAAATTATTTCGTGTTTTTGCCTCATGAATAGGTTCAATATTTTGAATGGTGTCAATTATAACTCAATTAAAAATATATATCTCAATAATAAACAATTTTTTTACCTTAGGTCAATTGACCTCACCACGCAAATGGTAGAATAGCTCTCGGTGAAAATGGTGACAGAAATGATGATAGAGAGAGTTATGGTCGAATGTGATGGTTGAACATGTTTGCCTATGACGGTGGCAAAAGATAAGGATGAATTTGATGAGAGAATGAAAATTAGTTATTTACGAAATAAATAAAAATATTTTTTTGTTTTAAAATAAGTAATAAATTTTGAAAATTATTTAGAAGACAGTATTTTTATATATTGTTTCTGAAAATTTTAAGAAATAAAAAATAGTGAACAGTAAACCTTAAAACGTTACCAACAAGGCTATATTTTGATTTTAAGTTGATTTTTTAAAATTTTGAATCAAATAAGTAAAAATATCATTTGGGCAAAAGGTGATTTTAAAAGATCTCGTAAATTATTATTGGTGGTGACGAAACACAGTAAAAGCAAGAATAGATTATATGCAAATTGTTTGAATAAACAATTTAAAATACTATAACAAGCAAAATGGTAGCTAGAGATAAAGTCACATACTAAATCATTCTCTTTAAGGCATTTCGTGACTCTACTCTTTCTGTACAAATAGTTGTAGTCACGCCATCTTCAAAATAAAACAATTCAAAATCTCAGTCTTTGTATTGATTTTCCCAACTCAAAGGAAAGCCAAAATACACGACACAATTGAACTCAATAGCTCACAAGCAAAACAGAGTTTTTGAAAGGGAGAGAAAGCAGTATTTTTTTTGTATTTTAAAGTAAGGAGGGTCATTTTGTAGAACAAGAAGAGGAATAAGGAGAGTAAAATGATTTTGGTCATTTTGTAGGACAATAAGAGGAATAAGGAGAGTAAAATGATAAAATTGTTTTAAGTTTTTTTTTATTATTTGAAAATATTTTTAAAAGTAATTTTTGGAAAAAAAAATTAATAATTCTTACTTGACAAGAAGCCTAAGCTCAGGCCCGATCTTTCATGCTCACATTAAAAATTTTTAACGAAATCAAAGCCTCCTAAGCTCAGCCCGATCTTTCATAGCCTCCTAAGCTCAGGCTCGATCTTTCATGCTCACATTAAGAATTTTTAACGAGATCTTTCATAGCCTCCTAAGCTCAGGCTCGATCTTTCATGCTCACATTAAGAATTTTTAACGAAATCAAAGCCTCCTAAGCAAAATCCAATTTTGAGTAGGGTTATATTTGGCATGGAGCATGTGTGTGCGCAAGGACTTTATTAGGTCTATATTACTACTATAATCCAATGTAAGATTGACTCTTATAAGTTATAAGGAGAAGAGAGTTCTCTTTTCTAACCAACGTGGGATAAAAGAAAGGCAAGAAAGTATTTTAAATACACTTTGAACGCAACAATCTCTCATTTGTATTTAAAAAAAGAGAAACATGTTCCTTGAGCAAGAAGATATGATAATATGCATAATCAAATGTGTTTTTCAACTTGAACCCTTATATAGGAAAGATGCTTCATAGAAAATAGAGTGACTTTGAGTCTTGAACTCTGGTCTGAATGCACAATATTCATAGCTCCTCTTGTATGGTGTTTCAAGTTAACAAATTATGACAACATTCTTATATCTTAATTTAATGAGAATTTTCCTAAATTTTGCATAGACAACGATTTCACTTTTATATTAATATAGGTGAGTCTATAATGAGTACTCCTAAAGTATAAGTACTCCACTTCACATGGAATTATAGAACTCATTAAGAGGTACAAGATAACTTAACATTTTTCGCTACAGGATGTTATGCTTTTTAGAGATGGAATTAGAGTATAACTCTTTTAGTGTGATTCATAATATATTATTATGTGACTTATTTATCTGTTTGAACTTATTTTTTAGAATTTTCAATCTATAGGTTGGGTGTCCACCATAAGTGACTTATTTTTCAATGGGTTTTAGCCCCATCAAAAGTAAGATAACTCCTAGACAAATAACATAACATGATTGAGAATAAAGAGATGAAAGTAAAACAAAATTTAAATTAAAATCTGACTCATTTTTCAATGGATTTTAGCCCCATCAAAAGTAAAATAACTCCTAGGCAAATAACATAACATGATTGAGAATAAAGAGATGAAAGTAAAACAAAATTTAAATTAAAACTTTTATATTTTGAACGTGAAATTCTTGGACAAATTTTGAAATTTAGAAGAAAAAATATTTCGTGTTTTTGCATCATGAATGGGTTCGATGTTTTTAATGGTTTTAATTAAAGTTTAATTAAAAATGTATATCTCGATAATAACAACTCAACAGGTGGGGTAGCTCTCGACTTGGTGAAAGTGGTGATGAAAGAAGGTGGTAGGGGATTGTGATCGAATGCGGTGGTCAAAAATATTTATCAGTCATGATAACAAGAGGTAATGAGATATATTTTAGGTGATAGAGGAAGGAAGAGAATAAAAAGTTATTTAAAAAGTAAGTAAAATATCTTTTTTGTTTTATAATAATTAATAATTTTTTAAATTGATAAAATTTTGAAAATTGTTTAAATAATGCATTTTTATATATTGATTAGAAAAATTTTGAAAAATAAAAAAATAGTAAACAATAAATAATAAACCTTAAACAGTAAACATATTTTTGTAACGCTTAGCTCAATTCTCAAGCCCTTCTTCATGGCACTAGTAGAGCAGTACTTGAGCTCTTTCTTGGCCCGTATAAATGTGCTCACAGAGCAATCTCTAGTACGTGTTCGTTTGGCGCTTGAGCCTTCAGACTTATTTTTTGAACCAATCATAATGCAAATCTTTTTTTTTATATATATATAATGTCTCTTATTTTGGCCATTAGAGCTAGAAGAGAGTTAGGTGGCATTCAAGAAGGCTGCTAGGCTTTCCAAGAGCTTTCACTTACACCTTATATTTATACTCTCTAGTAGTAATCTAAGTAATTTTAATTATTTGCTGGAGTGTTCATACACTTTAGGTTGTGTATTTTTTAAAATCACATACTTTCAAGCACTATTCATTCCATCCCAAGTACAATTGTTCGACTTAAATCGGAATTGTTGTGCAATGAGAATCGAGATGAAGAGCTTGTGCATGCTATGGAATTAAAAAGGAGCTCGAAGAGCTAAGCCAAACAGCTGACTTTGGTCGACAATGTGTAATTGTAATAAATCATGCCTTCTTTATGTCTTATACCCATTTTGATTTGTAGTGAATTTTTATGGTTTGGTAGCATGGTTTTCATTCGGAAAATATACAGGATGGTTTCCATAGTAAATCTCTAGTCTCGCTTACTTGTGTTGATGGTTGTGTTCAAGCATATTTTTTTTTAATCTTGATAAAGTGTGAAATAGTAAAAAATAATCTTTAAATAATTCTATGATCACTATTTTAAGCCAAAGTAATTTTTAAAATTGGCCTATTTTCCTTTGTCTTCTAGGCTCAATCTTTGGATTTTAGATTTTCATCAATTAATATAGACTATCATTGAGTAGAAACGTAATTAGAAGATGAATATTACACTGTGGTGGATTTTTTTACATGAATTTGCTCTTATTACATTAACTAAACAAAAAATAATAATTATAATAATTAAAAAATAAGATAATTCAACAATAAGAGAAGTATCACGTAAATAATAAGAATATGATTCAACGAGCAGAGGTGAAAGTGAAACAAAATTTAAACAAAAAAGTTTACATTTTGAACATAAAATACTTGGATAGGTTTTAAATTTAAAAGCGAAATTACTTTGTATTTTTGTCTTATGATTAGGTTTAATATTTTTAATGGTGTCAATTATAGTTCAGTTAAAAATATATATCCCAATAATAATTTTAAAAAAAATTAATGGGATCAATTGATCTCATCGCTCAATGGGTGGAGTAATTCCTCCCGGTGGTAAAAGTGGTGGCGAGAGTTGGAGGTCGGGATTGTGATAGTCGAAAGTTTTTGTAAGTAATGATAACAAGAGCTATATATGGGTGGTTTGAGGTGATGGGAAAAAATATAAGAAAATGAAAGGTTGTTTACAGAATAAATAAACAAATATTTTAAAAGTAAACAAATTTTGAAAATTATTTATGAAACACATTTTTATTTACAGTTTATGAAAATTTTTAAAAATAAAAACAATAAATCCTAAACGTTACAAATCGAGCTGCATTTTGATTTTTAAGTAAAAAAAATTTAAATAATTTTTTAGATTTTGAGATCAAATAAGTAAAAACTCTATTTGGGTGAAAAGGTGATTTTAAATTATCAATAAGGTGACACAAAATAGTTTTTTAATCATTAATTTCTTGAGATTAAATAATTAAAATGTAGCATTTAAGTCCCGAGCTAAACGAGGCTTGGAAAATGAAACATGGATTTCAATTAATTACTGCTAAATTATTAACATCACAAAATTTGGTATATAAATGCTCATATAGTAAAATTAGTGAGTTGAAAAGAGATTAGTTGAGTGTGAGTAAGTAGGTATTAACTTGAAAACTTAATGAATCTTTTTAAATGAATTCAATTTGAACTTGTTTGGTTATCAAGTCAATTTCAAACGAGTTTTAATTGAGTGGAGTTCAAGTAGAGTTTGAATTTTTAATTGTCGAAATGGTGCACATAAACTTATCAATCCAATTTCCCAAACAACATAGGCAACGTCGTCTCACATTAAGTTTGTTGAAATTTGAATATTAATTCTTGAACGAGAATAAAAGCATATTTATATACACACTTAAGAAATAATTAAGTAATAATTTACGTGGTTCGGATAATCTGTTGGATGTAAGAGATAATTCACTATAATCATAGAGGGTACAATTTTGATATCAAAAATACTTTAAAATTTGACACCCACAACTCGCGCCCTAAAACAAATTACGTTTTTTCGCTCAAAAATTACTCCCGTGCTCTCGATATTTTTTCATCTCTCCTTATATCTCTATCCCATTTGATTCAACTCTCTACATAATAACTAAAATTATAAGATTCATATTTATAGGCAAAAACCTAAAAAAATCCAATTTACCGACTAATTTACACTAATCAATTTAATTAAATAAGCCAAACATCGAAATAAAACTAAACAATCAAATACACAAGCAGAAAATAAAACAACTACAATCACACATAAGACGGTATTTTTTACGTGAAAAACTCCAAATCATGTAAAAACTACGAGACCATTCCGGGTCTAGAAAAACAAACACTATATCAAACGTTGATTACAAAAAAAATTTATAATCCCAACATTACACCCACAACCAATGGTAGTAAGTCTGTCTTTGCCGAATCCACGTACACCAACTCCGTACTTGATTGCTGCTGAACCCACCACTGGATTCATATGCTGTTGGATTTCTCCATCAGAGTTCAAACACTTGAGAATCTTTTCAAGTGACTCCACAAACACGAGCCGATTATTAAAAGTTTGAATCCTTGATGATAAACTAGACTGCACAAAAGCTAAAGAAAGCTCATAAAAATAAAACTATAGTTGCCTATTTATAACATACACTCAAAAACTTAGTCCGTTGACAGCAATTAAACAATGTTTTCGTCGTTGACCGCTCAAGCGGTCTTTTCACTGCTCGGGCAGTGAGCTTTATGTTGTAGCATTTTGTTGCAGAGTCTGAGATGCCGAGAGTCACTTTTGATCGCTCGATGGACCGCTCAGTCGATCTGTCAAGCGGCCTGACATTGCTTACAGTTTTTCGACATTTTCTGCTCCTTTTTTCGCTATGCGGCAATATTAAGCCACAACTCCAAAAAATAAGTGTTAAAATATCAATGAATAAAATATAAATAATTTAAATAATAATTAATTATGAATTTGTCAAATTAAAAATGAATTAAACTAGGATCAAAATTCCTAACTGCCTAAAACCCTAGTCGTCATATAATTGTAAAACCCTAATTATATGAGTCCACGGAATAGAAGACACATACCCAACAAAGTTGAACTTTGAAATTTAATGTAATTAAGTTTGGCTCGTATGCTTAATTAATTAATCTTAGAGCCTGATTGGCAAACTTACTTTTTGGCTTTTTTAGCCCCAAAAAAAAAAATCAACATTCTTCGTTTGAAAAAAATGTTAAAAAATTATATCAAAATATAATTTATTTGAACATCCTATTCCAACACATGTTTCAGTTAAAAAAAAAATAATATCACTATTTAATAACTTATTTACTACTAATACCAACTATATCTAATCGTTATAATCAACTATATAGAATGGTAATATTATCTCGTTAGAATAAAAACCAAAAAAATAGCATTTTACCCAATTAATTAATTTCAAAAATAAAAATGATAACTTGGTGTATGAAATTCACCTTTGCATGGTCCAGTGAGGAGGCGAATCATAATAGGTTTATAGTACGCAGTCCTATCTTGTATTCATAAAATATTGTTTTCACACTTTGAACACGTGACTTTTAAGTCATACGGTAACAATTCTACTGCTACACCAAGACTCATTTTCAATCAAAAATATTAGCTTAAAAAATAAAAGATCTAACTTCTAAATTGGTTACAAATCAAGCTGCTAATGAGCTTTTAGTTCAAATTTACAACCATAATATAATTTTTGTGACCATTTTGTTTACAAGTGTTTGCTGGTCAATGGAGTGGCAACTCTTTGAGGACCACAAGAGTTGGGACAAATAAAAGAACATAAAGTCTAGAAATTTAGAAAAAGTCTCATAAACAAATTCAGAATTTGAATTGATGGGTGATGATTTAACTTTGTGTTTTGTGGTTCTCACTTAAAATGTATCTAAATTATTTGTTTTGATTTTTGTATACTTTTTTGGATTTGTAAAAGAATTAATAAAAGAACTGCTAACATCCCTTTATTAGCTTCTAAAGAGCAAAGTTTATTCAAGCTAACGAGTAGTGAAATTAGTTTATCAAAATAATCAAAATACCCGTAAAGTGGTTTAAACACCCTGAGATAACAAAAAAGAGCAAGGTTTCAAATAAAATTGGGAGTGGTACCCATTTGAGATAATTGTTTATTTACTTATATCAGTTATTTTATTTTCGTCTTTAATTAATGAATTTTTTTAATTTTTAGTCAAATTATACACTTTTCGACTTCTCTCATAAAGATGAGCTAAAAAGGCAAACATTTTGATCAAAATATAAAAAAAAAGTCCAGAAAAGACAAAAATAAGCCAAATAACCCGATAAGCTAAATTTTATGTTGCTTAATTTCATCTTTAGTAAACTCTTTTCATCTTTTGATCATTTTTTTTTACTTTTTCAGTTCATCTCATCGATAAGGCTCGAAAATGTAAAAAAATTTAAACAAAAGGTGAAAAAAAATTTAAAAAACAAAAACTAACAAAATTTATCCCAAAGAGGGCCATAGTGGGAATCACCTTGTTTTTGTTTAATTAATGAATGGCCCATCAATGGCTATTATTCCTCTCACGCATGGGCCACAACTCATGCTGCTTATATATTGATGGACCACTCTAGAGTTCGACCAACCATGCTTGTGGGTCCACCAAGTCAATTGGGCTTCATGCAACACTTTGGCCCCACTGTGAAAATTCCATGAGAGTGACTTTGGAACCCATTTGGGGGAAGGAAAAAAAACCCTATGGAATTAGGATAATTCTTATGAATTTGGGTATTGATTGGTCAATTTTATAAATGTGTTATTCTACTAATAGCGACGGGCATGATGACAAGTATTATTCGCTCTTTGTGGATTTTGTTCAAGTTAAGAGAATCGATCTATCTTTAGAAAAAAAAAAAAAAAAAACGAGAGATGAACGGACTATGTACTATTTTTTCAAAAAGACTGAATTCTTTACAATCTTGACATGGAGCGGAGCAGTGTAGTTTGAGCGCGTAGAGTCCACCTCAATTTCACTTTAATAATTGGGATTGTTTATCTTGTAATTGTCACTATATAGATTATTCATGCAAAAAATTTAAAAAAATAGATATCGGCAAGTGTCTGGATACGTTATATTTGTCTTTAAAAAATACACAATATTGTTTATTTATCATTTTTTAAGACAAAAAAGGGATTTATTGAGACACTTAAGAGCAAAAAAAAATGGTATATTAGACATTTTAATAAAAAGAAAAAAAATTACTTTAAAAAATATCCCAAACAATTTAACTTTTTTTTGTATTCCTCTTTTTTTTTTTTTTTAAAGCTAAATCTATCAAAAACTAAGTTTTTTTTGAACATTCCAAGTGGGCACTCAAGGTCCTCTGATTTGCAAGCCAACTTGGGGGAATTTGGTAAAACTACTTCTACTAACTTTTAAATTTTTATTACTAATTTTAGTTATAAGTTATAATTTTTTCTAAATATTTACAATTTTTACTACAAATTATAATTAATTTTGTTCTATTTCATTTACAAATTATAATTTTTATCAAATACTAACAAATTCTACTATAAGTTACACTCAATAAACGACTAGTTTTAATAATGCTAAACACTACCTTGAT